>JAHWFP010034850.1:0-36030 GCA_023313725.1 Lithobius niger | reverse complement strand
AGCTCCGCAATCCGTACATTTATGCAGTGTTTGCGTTCGCTCGCGGGGCCTTGCGGAGCAGGGAAGCTTATATATTTTTTTCGTAAACAGTTAAAATAAGCGGGTAGTTATTGTCAGTTGCGTGTGGTTTTGTTGTTATAGTCGGTTAGGTTAGGTTATAGGTACCGGCTTCTGTTTGATGTTTCACTTGTAATGAACTGGTTGGGGTTTGGCGTTTCACTTGTGGTGCTTCACTGAGCGGCATCGTCTGCCTCGACGGGAGTCAGTATTCTTCCGGTGTTCCTCTCCCCCCCTCCCCTCCCCCAAACATGGTTTTAACACGTTTCCGCAGCTTGGGATCAGTTTACGGTGCCTTTCTAGCCAATTTAAAGTTAAGTTTTTTTTCTTTTTCTTAAAATTTAGGCCATATGCGTGAAGTAGACTTGCGCCAAATCCTCAAAGCCTGATTGAGGTGGGATATCGAAAGTTTGCTGGACGTGTCAGTGATGTGAAGTTAAAAGCGAACTTTGTTGTGTTATTTTAATAACGTACGAATTATTTTAAGCCATTTTGTTTTGATAAAAAGAAACTGGGATACGGTAAAGTTAATTGTGGTGAAACGTACAGTGGTGAATTGTGGTCTACCCTTACTCTGTTCATAGTTGGTTTTGTTTGGTCCAATTTAGTCAGGAAATTTTGACAACATTAAAGAAACAACGACAATAGGCTTGCTACAGAGAGTTTAACAATGGAAAACTCACTTCAGTTGAATCTGCTGGCCCAAAAATTTTAGCAAAACCATACTAGCCAATTCTCAACAGCGAGAATTCCCAATTTTTCTCCTGTTTGAAGTCCTTGTGAACCCAAACCAGTAGCCCAAGCTCAAAACTCCACGCAACGGCACCACTTCAAAAAACAAATTCGCCTAAATTTATAAGCAGGTGAATTTACGTATCCCCGCATGTTTGTTTTTCAACTCAAATAATTTTGATGCCCCTGTAATAAAGTAGCACTGTACTAGTACTAGACCCACAGGCGTATGTATGACTGTCCACACTAACCTAACACAAAAACTACCTCAACCCCAACTTAGCCGTCCTTATTCACAAACGGCCGAGTACAAACTCGGTGCAGACCAATTTCCAGACTGAAATAAAACAACACGACTCCACGCGCAACCCTATAAACAAATATGTTTATACAGTTAGTAGGCTGGCTCGTATCCGAATCTCGAGCAGAGTCAGAATCCAAACAACAAAACCACACACACACGCTCATCGCGATTTTCGCGATAAACTACCACGCTTCATTCAATCCTCACGCCACGAAACCTTCACCAACGATAAGGATAACCACTACTTGCCCACACAACACGACAAAATACGGAACAATACGCGTAAATTTCGTCGATCGCCGCGGCCTGATAAATCACATACTCGAAAAATCCCCAAGTACAATGCATTATGTAGATTGATTGGGATGTATCGTAGGCCTACATTTCAACATCTATTACTTTCCCATTACGATCGACACCGACCGCTGCAGGCGAACGAAAGACGACACACAACCACCATTGCCTCGTTGAGTTTGATTGCAAACCTTATAAATCAAAACAAAAGTATACTTACCCATTAGAGCAAGCCAGTTTCGTGAAGTTCAATTCAACAACGGGCCTCTATCTTCTTCTCTTGTAACAGTGTTGACGATAAAATCGGCCGCCAGGAGGAAGCACTAGCATCGGGACCGACGACGACGCGATGGTGTTGCCGAATTTACGCACGGTCATTCATAATTATCATCAACGAATACCTTTCGATCAAAGAGCTAAATTATGAATTAAATTTGTTTTCGTACAAATAATGTCGTGACACTTACCCTAATTAGTCTAAGACGTCACCGGACTTGTTACCCTAAAAGTGTCAGGTGTTTACTTGGACGGCACGGTTTTACGCACATTTTCGCAGCGTTGTAGCGCGCGGCGCTCTGAAGCAGGAGCGTTATTTAAGTATTTCGACTTTATTAGACCCATAGTTTTATAAGTAGTTTAGGTTGCAAGTAAGATTGTATAACATACAAATAAAAAAATAATTATTTTGTGAACTTTAATAGCAAAAAGAAGCATGGCAAACTCTGTCTGATTGGTTTCGTTACTACAACTTATGCAGGCAATGGAACCAAGCGTTAAATATTACGATGAAGGCCCGCTGAGAATGAAGCTACGTTCCTCGCTGCAAGCAGGGACGTACAGTACCTTCCTAAACGACCTAACGGAGCGAACAGAACGCACCACTGTTTCAGCTTGGTTACAGTACCTTCGTCACAGATGGGATGGACAGCTTCTTCAGATCAGACACCGAAGCATTTTTCTGCTAGACTGTCCGGCTCTACACTCTCAACGAGTGAGCATGCTAAGGTCCATCCGCTCGAGGATACAACCGGCTCTGCACTGTCTGCTCTCCTTCGAATCGCCTCGACGGTTGTTGTCAAGGCTGCGGGCTGTGGCTACCTATGTCAGGGGCTCAGGCATTCAAGTGTAGTGAGATTTCCCCCTCTCTTCTGCTCTCCACCTCGTCTTCTCTACGGTGATTTATTTGTTGGCACGCAGATGGTGGGCGTGAGTGTTGTCGTAGATGAAGTTGTAATTGTGTTGATGCTAGTTACTACGGCTGTCAGTTAAGAAGACTAGTTTGATGTATTGGTTGGTTGTAGTTGTTGTATTGTTTGCTGTGGGCGCATGACTACGGGTCGCGGCCCAATAAAAGCACAATTCGATTCAATTCTAAAGCATCGAACAGAACGAACCAAACGTACCACTGCTGGTGACAGTTCAGCTCATTCCTTACTAAATCCGTGTTGATGTGGCTTGCCTACGTCAACCATCGTCAGCAATGAATCTGTTTAAAAGCGCATAGCCGCAGACCAAATCCTCCGTGCTAAAGCTTAGCGCATGCGTCGTACATGTCTTGGCATGTGTGATCGCACACACAATGAGCCCACACCCGGAGTTTCACAATTGCTTGCGTCTTTTAGGATTACAGAAATCTCGATGTATACAGTAGTGCGCGAAGCGCGCCCCCTCAGTCGGTGTTTCATACTTATCTGTTTAGGGTAAATAAAAAAGTACGGTCAAAAAACACTACTGCAGCGCTATTTTTCGCATGATCATGCCTGGACCTGCGAAAGGTGTTAACATGCAAGATTTGGTCTGCGGCTAAGCGCTTGTAATCTGTTTACATACCTAGCGCATGCTTAAAAACTCCACCACTGGCAATCACCCGCAACCACCTCACCGAGATGGTTCACAATTTTGCATTGCTCACGCTTGGTTACTTCCATTATCGTAGCCTGGTCCAGTCAACTAGCGACGTCTGGTCACGTTAAAGGTATGACCAGGAGCTAATGACATATACCACGTCCCAGGGTTTATTACACTCCTGGTATGACGTAACAAGTGCTCTGTTGAGCTTGTTGATTTTGCTGAGCTGTGATTGCATTTTCGGAAGGTACTGAACGGCTGACGCAACGTTACTGCAAACGCGCGACGTAAAGTTTGGAGGCAAACTGTCTCTAACAGTGGTGCGTTTTGTTCGCTCTGTTTGGTGGTTTAGGAAGGTACTGTTAGAGACTGTTGGCTCCAAACTTGACGTCGCGCATGCGCAGTAACGTTGCGTCAGCCATTCAGTACCTTCCAAAACTGCAATCAAAGCTCAGCAAAATCAACAAACTCAACAGAGCATTCGTTACGTCATACCTTTAACGTGACAGACATTGCTAATTGGTTGGACTAGGCTAGGCTAACGGATGTAACCAGGTGCGAGCAATGCCAAATTGCAAACCATCTCGGGGAGGTGGTTGCGGGTGGTTGTTAGTCATGGAGCTTTTGAGCATGTGCGAGGTTACAAATTTGCCGGAAACAGACTAATCGCTGATGTAAGCAAGCCATATCACGCGGCTATAATGGGAATGAGCTGAACTGTCACTAACAGTGGTGCGTTTGGTTCGATCTGTTCGGTGCTTTAGGAAGGTACTGGTAGATGTTTGGGTTTGGGATCCTCCAAACCTGCACCTAATGCAGCTTCACTTAGGCTGGCCTTGGTCACGGTACAACCACAGACATTTAACTAAGCTATGGTCTGTCGATCATATTATCTTCGGTAATAATTCCCGAAGGTAACAGGAACCACTGTGACGGACCATGACTAAGCCGAGCTACGTGCAGTATATGGGTGCATGGGCAGCTGTGAGCCCTGGGCATCAGATTCGATAGGCGTCTTGGTCCAAGCTGTACATCTCTGTTATCTTACGGACGCCGGGTTCGATTCTGATGAAGGGAAATGTACATGTACGGGTTTTTCTCCTGTTGTTTCCTTCCCATTGCACGAGGGTTTCCTCCGGGTACTCCGGTTTCGTCCCTCATGCGGTAAAAAACAACTGTCCTGATGGTGGCACCTTCCACTTAACATCTGCCGCTTGGGCCTTCAAAAAGCTCTTAGCTTATTGGCCGACAACTTCTATTCTATTCTTGAGAACAAGAAGCGATTCATGTAAGAGCACCATCACAAAAAAAAAAAACAAGAATAAATCAAAAATTTGTCGAGTCTGTTTTTGAAATAGTCGACTGAATCAGAATTGACTACATTTTGCGGATGAGAGTTCCAAGGATTCGCCACTCGATAGGTGAAGAAGTGTTATATGACCTGACTCTGACTTGCGGTTTGACTCTGACTTGCTGTTTGAAGATCTTGTATTTGTGTCCTCGAGTGTTCATGGTTGGGGAGAGATTGGGATTTTAAAGCATTTGATGAGGTCCACAGGTTTCCTTCTTTTCTCAAGTGTGGTAAGCTTAAGCAAGTAAAGTCAGTCGTTGCTTGTAGGTCATGGCAGAAGCCGATGAAGCAAGATGAATCGAGTCCCCTATGGGCAATGTTCATTTTTTCTATCCATGATTCTTCTATCCTCAGCTAGCCGGGTAGCTCGGCGTTGCACATTCTCAATGGTCAGTTTATCTTTTTATAGGGTTTGGACTCCAAATAAATTAGAGTCAAGAAGCGAGTGAATGCAATACATGTGTGAACTTCTCTGCTGGGATGGTCCCAAAGGTTCTTCTAAACATCCAGATTAAACGTTTAGCTTTTTTGGCCACCACATTGCAATGGGTTATCCAAGCGAGATCCCCTGCTGACAAGAATACCCAGATCCTTGGCGGCTTCCTTTACCATGGTAGTAATTTGCTGAAGAGAGTGTGGATGATGGATGGTTTGCTGACCACCATGCAGTACCGCATATTTGTCATAGTTGACCTTCATACACAGTTTATTGCAATACTCCATAGTATCATACTTCCGACATCCACCTGGTAGCTACCGTGAAAGTTGGGCGTAGAGAGAATTCATCAAAGCTTGTACTGTCCAAGCATAAGGATTAAATATAACAGAAAAGCATTTCTGGCATTTGCAGTTGGGAGGGGTATGCCAAACGGTCTTCTTGATCAGTTCGGCACAACCAATTGTGAGATGCTGCGATTTAGTCATCCTGTAATAAACCGTGGAGGACTTCCCCTCCATCCCCTTCCTCCAGTCTCTACCCTGGACCATGTCTCTTTCCCTGCAACTGACAGTTTTCATCGCCCGCCTCCTAGTGTGGCCTGCCCTCACTATCTTGCTCTCGATGTGACCTACTTGTATATGCTTTTTCACCATAGTATCCACCCCCAAATTACTTCTGATACCCTTCCTCTCAACCTGAGTCTCCAATGTCCTTAGCATCCCTCCCTACCACCACTCATACCCCTCTACCCAAAGCTCTGTCACTACCTTCAGTACAACAAAGAACCCCTCTAACATCCCTTCCCCTAAGGTTCTAAATCTCTAAATCCTTCCCTCTCTCTCTACAAGGCATTTTCTTCTCCCTCACTCATTCCATCCAAACAAGACAATGATTCCACTCCATACCACCATACCACATCTTATCCACATCCACCTCATCTCCCTCCCCCAGCCATACCCCATTATTGCCACAGAACAGTCACTCATTAACTTCAACCCTCCCCCCCCCCTGTGTACTGGAAGCCCTTTCTGCTCCCTAGATTTTCTAGTTCCAAACCAACATCCACCAGAAAGATCCACATCAATCTCTCGTTATGATTCTCCAACCATCCTCCATTTCCGCAAGCCATAGCATTCAAATCTCCAAACGAAACATTATCATAACCCTCTCCAACCAGCCTGTCAATGTCCCCACCCAGTGCCTACAAATCTGCTCGTTCCAACCTTCGGTTCCCCACTCCACCTCCAACTACACAACCCCCAAAGCTAGTTTCTTTCCCCCAACCTCATACGTCACCCACAACGTGTTCCTTCCTAACTCCCTTCCCCTCCCTCCACTTTACAAAATATATTCATTTTTTCCAGGTTAACCTCAACGTGAACTCAAACCTAGATGGTAAAAATTGTATGAATATTACATTTATGGTTTTAAATTTTTACACGAGTTTGTAAACTTGAACTTTGAACAACTTGAACAGCTTATTTTGTCACACCAATACCAATTTTAAGCTTTCACCGGGGATTTATGTGACCCTTAACACCCAG
Organism: Lithobius niger; assembly: GCA_023313725.1. Taxonomy (NCBI): domain Eukaryota; kingdom Metazoa; phylum Arthropoda; class Chilopoda; order Lithobiomorpha; family Lithobiidae; genus Lithobius; species Lithobius niger. Next base: position 29,461 of record JAHWFP010034850.1, on the reverse strand, counting down.
TTCAATTTTAACGTTTTTAAACTAAATTTTAACATCATTTAAACCACTTGTGTCACTGGCTCCCTCTACTTTATGGACGGTTAATGGTATTTTCAAACCCTTTTAACGTTTTTAAACTCAACACTTTACACCCAAAATATTTTACCAATATTTTTACAAATACCACTTAAATGTAACTTTGCAGTCACCGTAGACTTAAGCAAGCTCGTCCGATGCCACACGTCCCCCTGCAGTAATTCCAGAACTTCTTGTGGCACTTCAAAATGGCAAGGCTGTTACACTTTTAAACTTCACCCCAACTGGAGAGCAGCACTTCCATCCAGCTTTGGGGTGTCACATTTGAGTCCTCAGTCCCGCCACGCCTACTCCTCCTCTATCCTAGCCAGTGAAGTTGAAAAAGCAGTGCGCTGATGCTAGATGGGTAAACTTCAGTTATACCTGCCACCAAGAATATAAATTCTTGCTGCCACATATAGTAAAATCTACCTCACCCAGCTACGGTCTTAACGGCGCCTGTTCACCATTTCGATAGTGTTGCCCAAATTCTAAACAGAGCATCCACGTTCCAGATTTTCCGTCATCCAATATGCTGATGTGGGTCACGTGATCTCGTTTTAGTTATGAAAATCGCGTCACTGCTGCGAATAGTGTTGTTCCATTTTTAATTTACCGCTATTTTCTTTATATTACTCGAAGATTCTACGGTGCTGCATCTAGGAGTTGAAAATGAGAAAAGGCTCCTCTAAGGACCTAAAACAAAGATATTTACTTGAAAAATCCCTCCCTGGTTACCCTTCGATACACTGTTGCACCGACTTAATAAGCTTAAGAAGTTTACTTATTAATAAAGTTTAAATTAAAAGCTACCATACTCGTTCGCCATTGTAACATAGGCTGAGACGTATGTTACATGGAGTAGTGAGTATGGCCAGGAGCCGATGAAGCAAGCCCCCGCTGGCCTACTGTAAGCCAGCGTGAAATAAATGACACTCACGCAAGAAGTGGTGTAACACATAGGTGAACAGGCAGCACCTGACAAGTGGCACTGCCTCACTGTACATAATTTATTACCGACTTGAGTACTTCCTGGTGGGCGTGCATAAGATTACAGAAAATCAGTTGCAACCAGTGACGGCGCCTGGGTGGGCCCCCCCGCCCCGAAACCCCAACACACAGGCCACCATCAGAAATGAAATAATAAAAAAAAACTTGCAGGCTAAACTTGAAATCAAATGAACAAACAGAGCTTTATTATTTTAATTTTTATTTTATTTAGGTATATATATATATATTTTTTTTAGCAATTTTGAAATATGTATGTAGCGGCGTAGCCTAATTTCTTTTGTGTGTTTATGGGGCTTATTTTACAAATAAATTGTGCTGTATTGAATCTTAGGTTACGTTCAGGTTGAATTAAACCCGCCTAATACGGAATAAAAGTGCCTAATGTGGTTGCCTTGAAAAAAAATCCTTGGCCCACTCTGTGTCCAGATGTGCCCTCTATCGGCCCCCCAAACAATTCAGTCCTGACGCCGTCACTGGTTGCAACTGCGACATAGGAGCAAACTAGCTGAAGCCGGTGTTGATGCACCGGTTAAAACATTGGGACGATTTGCTTTCTCGTGTGGTTGTTGCGAAAGGAGTGTATGCTGTCAGTCTTTTTCGTTTGCTTCGCTCACTCAATCAGTGCCTCCCTTTATCCGGATTCCATGCATAACATACATAACATATGAATCTTTCCACCGGAAATAAAGGGAATACGCCTTTGTACCCCGGAAATAAATAAATACGCCTTTGTACAGCAAAGTATAAATCGTTAGCCCGCCGGCTTTGTCAATTTTGTTCAATAAATAAGTGAGCAGAATTATTAGCAGATCTCAAAATAGGAGTAGTGCTGTATGTTTACTAAACTGATGTTTCTGAACACAATGCTAACCATAAACTAGCTATACTATTCTTTGAACTAGAGCATATTTTGTTGTATTTTTATATCATATATTTATATACTATATGGCATGCAGATTTAATTTACCATATTTAATATCTTCCATGAAATTACTGTTCTAATTTATATTCTGTCTCAAAATTGTGAACTGGACCAGAAATCTTTCCGTTCGGATAGTTTTGTCTGAATGCCAAAATGATGCTTGGTGAGTAGATAGTTAATAAGTTGTTATTACATATAAGCATGTTAGTTTTAACCAGATCAAGCAAAGATGTTATTGTTAAGTTTATATCTTGTATGTTAGGGCCTTAGGGCTTCGGGAAGATGACCAGGAGTGGTTAACGCTCGTTAAACCCTTTAACCCTTTTTTTTGTATGTTAATATTGTCTATATTGTTGTCTGTACTCCGTACCATGCCCGCGTCATATAATGCCCTTTGGGCGCATTGACGTCGTTAATAAAGTTAAAGTTAAGTTAAAGTTAACACCATCCGGTTCAAAAACTAATATTTTAGCCTGGGTGCGTGCATATAACTTACGCGGATTAACCAGATCCCACGAAAATTATGCTTTTCAATTTTTCGTACTTTTTCAAATTACGTGCCTCGCTAGCACTGTCACGCTTGCTGCGGCTAATTAAATAACATCAGCAACCCGCACGCAAAAACTTGTTCGGGCAAAAACATGATCCGTATGACGGATCTGTTTGATCAGTTTGACATGATCTGACATTCTGACAGACACCCGGGATTCCGTCCCGTGGAGGCCAAAAAGTTATTTGAGACCCGCGTACTTGCCTCAAGCTCTAACGGTGTATCTATCTCATATGGCCTTGGGAAATATACTAAAATTAGTTGGTTTCGTATTAGACTTACAGCAAAAATTGGACAAAAATTGCCATAACTAGAAACAATTTAAAAAATACTTCATAGATTTATATTTATTAAGAAAGACTTTAGAAAAAATAAATGTTTTACTAACGATAAAAAAAAATACGAAACACGAGCTACCTAAACCGACACAGATGGCGAACAGACGACGTGCGTGTGCTATGCTTGTTGGTAATGTGAATTTCGGATCTGAATGGACGTTATTGAAAACATCGCCACAAATTCATTTCGAAAGTTTAACGTGGATTCCCTGTGCGATGACGCCTCAGAAATAACCAGCTCATATGTGCATTTACTGCTTGTTTCCTTGCCATTTCGTGAGTAAAGTTTTGTGCGGGGAAGCTTACCTTTCTCACAAAAAATCATCTGCTAACGTGTGCCTTTTGGTAATGGACCGGAACGGATTCGCCCTTGACATTTTGTGCGGCACGGTGAATATAACGTAAACAGAGTTATAAATAATTCTCAGCCGTATTTCTTAATAACAATACGATAACCGGATCAGTATTTCTGTCCATTCTTCCATTTTTGCCGACATGTTGGATCAATTATTGACCGTGAAATCGTAAAAATACGACGGACGAGACGTCTCTAGCCGAAATATTTAAGATGGGTGTTGACGTGAAAACAATTTTTCTTATTGCCGCTGTCGGGACATTTGCGAGTTTACTGATGCATCGTAACGATTCCATTTCTTCCAACAAGTCCATGGTTCTCAAGTGGCTTCAACAAGCTGGCCTTAGCAACTACAAGAGTTTAATCCTAAAATTAGGTAAGTTTATTTGTGTATATATAACTCCTCTTGTCTATGTGGGAGCTAGTAGGGAACCCTTCCCGACCCAAGTTCTAGATTATTATGATGTTATTTCGACAAGTGCAAGGTCCCTGAGCACAAGTTTACTTTACGACAACATATCCCCACAAAAATGTAAATTACGTTCGTTCACCTGCAGTGAGTTTTCATGCGATGAAAGAAATAAAATAAAATTAGCTGCCGGGGGGTGGGGGCACTGGCCCTGTCCATTTCGGAAAATGCCCCTTTTGTCAAAAAAAAATAATTGGTTTTAGTGCCGACCTTTGTGCGGCTCTGCTGGGAAAGGGCCTAAAAGGTCAATGCGGGCCTGAAGAGGGCACAAGAGACGAAGAAATAGATGGTGAAAACAGAGCCAAAAACTCCCCGGAAAATAAGCTCACTAAAACTTTCTGTGCCCTTTCAGAGTTGCCCCAGCTATCTTCAGGGTGTGTGCTCGTTACTGATCTGCAGATTTTATATAATTATAAGCGAAGCCAAAGCCTCCACGTCGCTTCAAATTTGTTTTAGCATTACACTTTACAAGCATTTGCTGAACACATACTTTACTAAACCCTAGGCTACTGTCAGAGGTACAGTTTCTTAACATGGCTGACGCATCAATGGAATGGCTGGTTTATGGAATGTATGTTGCACCTAGAGGTGTGGCTCGCCATCCAGCAGGAAGTTTGCTATCTGCCTGCATCCGCTCGTTTGTTTATACAAGGATGGTGGTGGAAGGTGCAGAAAATAGTTTGTTCCGCGCGCATTCCCAAGATCTGTCGCCAATAGGAACTGCAACTCGCCAGTCGCCCCAAGCCAGGGGAAGGAGTTGCATACTGGGATGGTACCTGCAGCCGGTCCCGGTACTAGTATTTACACAGCTTTAGAAAATGGCGGATCACCGAAGTGCGGACAGGCCACTCCACTGCTTCTGTTAGCATGAATGTCTGCATGTGCCCAAGAAGTGCCAAGCTTCATGTGGTACTGTGTTGGACTTGGGGGAAATATAAAGGCTCCTACTGCGAACCGTAGACTACCTCATTGTGCAAGAGTTAATGTACCTCAATTGATCCGCTGCAAATAACTTTTTGGGTAAAGTTTACATAAGACACACACTCAATATCCTTCTGAAATTGATTCCAAATGGCTCCAACAGCTTTCTAAATCCACGGAAAGTTGGTTTCAGAGTGCAGACATATGTTGAAATAACTTAAAACGGTTAATTTGTAGCGCAGCGATCAACGGTTTTCGTATGATTTTTCTCTTGGGTGCAATACCACAGAAGCCAAATTCGCGCGCATTCCAAATCAAACTGGCGTTGCTTATTCCACCTCAATTGGTTATTGGCCTTGGCGTTACATGAAACTTGTCTTTTACTCATTTCCGCACCTAGCAATCCTCTGAAGATTAAAGAACGTAACGTTTTAGGCAATAATTACATGTTTTTGAGTGGTTGTTGCGTTATGTGTGTAGTAATGTTACTTAAACTTGAGTCGGATTTTATGGAGCATCACCCTTGTGTTTGCTTATACCCCTTATTCGCAAATTTTTCTTCACACAACTCCTGGTGTGTTGCCTTCCACAGTTGCCGTGTGGAGTAGGGATGAATCATTTATAATGGTTTTGGTTCAGATTTTATTCGGGGAACTGCATGCAAACAGATTTGTTTTTCACGTAGGACGGTTGACCTAACATTCTACTTTCATACACCTACGATTTTCTGCCATTGTCTGCGACACCCCAATTGTCGGGAAAAAATTAACTGCAGCTAATATGTCTTTTTATAGTGGTTACCACATATTTATTGGTTTTAACTGAATAACTTTTTACTGCTTTATCTTATTGATCTGGCTCTTTCACCAACTGAAAGGTCTTGAGACGGTTAAAATGGTGTATTGAAATGTACAAATCGGTCAAAAAATTGACGAAGCGGCAGAAATTGGGTAAAAACGGCACTTTTGTCTGCGACTGTGCCAGATTATCACGTCGCACCCCTTTCTACCTCCGGGCGCACTATTGCGAGATTTCCCTATAAATAAGTTATGGTGGAATTAACTAATTTTGCAAAATATAACAACTGCTATAAAAACAAAAAAATATTTTCGTTAAAAACTTAAGGATACATTTGAAATCTAAGCTGTTCTCGCCCAAGTGATCAACTGCCATTAATAGGCCTACATGTGGGTGCCTAACAAAAGCAGTGCCTGCTTTTTAGCTTGCTGAGACGAGTCGCTGGGTTTGTACTTGGTAGGCTAGCCTACATTTGGTAAAATTTCTCATCAGTACGGATTGGAATGACACATTTTACGTTTACTTTAAGCTACCCTTTAGCAGTAGGTAAACACATACTAACAAAAATAAATAAGTAGGCTAGTAGGCCTATGTTGTGAAGCCTGCCAGTTGAACAATTCTTGATGTTAACTTGGTGCAGTTTTATCACCTATCTGGCGACCAGACAGAAAGTTTTTATGATTGCCAAACCAAAACAGTTTTAATCGTCATGTGGCAACTAGCTGGTGCTGATGTTGAGCTCTAGCTGAGTACTGCTGGGCAGCGGGGCATAACAATTTACTTGACATGCGATTCTTAAGGACCAAAAATGTCTTTTTCATGAGTGGAAATTCTCAGTCAAAACAAACCTAACTTAACGTAAACGGAAACTCGTTTCCTGACATGAAACTGGCTTCCTGCTAGTTTTATTTTTTTATTTATTTTTTTTATACAGGTTCCCCTTTGTATGGCATAGGCTAGGCAGAGAAAAAATTGCCTTCTAGTTGCTGGTGAGAAAATATCCACTACCTGTAAATTTATTTGCATTCAGTTCCTGAGTGCTCGTTACCCTTGAGGAATCAAAACTCTCTGGATACGCCCAGCTTAGACACCCACCTGCGCATGCGCGGGTCCAGCATGCGCAGGCCCTCCGTAAATGGATTTACGGCGAAAGCCAGTCATCTCTTTTCCTCCAGCCTCCGTCCAAGACACCGTCGCTGTTACCCTCCTCAAGCCTTCATCCTTCGCTTCGTCTTTCGCCAAGAAGAAACCTACACTTGAAGATCATCATATATGCATCTCTTGTCGAAAGTCCTTCGTTCTGAAGATCGAACGTGAAAGCCCCTCGTCCATGTGACCTCTCATCGAAAGCCCCCTCGTCGATAGCCTGTCACTTTCTTACACCTGAAGCTTTCGTCGAAAGTCTTTCACAACGCCATTTCACCTCTGACCTTGCTTTCGTCGAAAGTCCAAGATGGCGCCGAATCTGCTGGCACCCATGTTTTCGTCGAAAGTCCTTGACGACGCTTTTCATCCCAAACCTGAAAGTGCTCGTCGAAAGTCCAAGATGAAGCCGTCTTTCCAATTAATTCATCGATCTCTTGTTCTTACCGCACTTTTCGACTCGACTCGGGTTCTGCCTGGATGGCCACCAGCCTTTACCTCCCGCGGCTTGACCTCCGTAGGCTCCCCACATCGTATCGCATCTCCGTCACGACTGCCGCCTGATCGCCTGTGCATCATTGCCACCACTACGACTTTTGTTTATCGGCCGTCGGCAACAGCAGTTCCTCAACTAACTGGAATTCCCTGCTCTCCCTCGCCGAGTTTCGTCGCTTTTTCCGTCGACATACTTTCATTCCGCCGCTCATCAGACTCCACTGCCTTCCTTTTCTGCACATAAATTCTAAAACTGCTGTCCCTCTTTTTTTCGTCTGAAACAGCCATCCTAACCTTCAATCATCGTGCTGCTGTCCCTCAATTTCATCTGTAGCAGCCATTCAAATGTAAACGCGGTCTCGTATCAGACGCTCGTGGTGAGACACCTCAACACCACCGAAGAAAAAACCTGAGGGCAGAATTCTTCCACACCAGAAGAACCTCGTCTTTATGGCGATCTTGAATTAAAAATGTAAATATAGTGTATTGTTCTCTTAAGCATAAAGCCGAAACACCACCAGCTTAGTTCTGTTTTAGATGTAAAACACACGATATTTTTATTTGTAACAGCCCACTTGTTCAACCCACTTTGTTCAACCCACTTGTCTGCCTCTGCAAACAACTTTTAAAAACTAACCTAACCTGCGTTATAGCATATTTAACTAGCTGGTATATTTAATCTTTTGATTTTTGCACTTAATGCACTTTGGTAAACTTAACTTCTTGCCATGAACCCTACCGGAGCTCAACCTTTTATGTTTGTTTAATTTTACGGACCCAGTGTGTATTTTTATGTTTATTTTTTTTAGCATCTCCATCCAAACTCCGACCGTAGCAAACCTCTAAAAACGAAAACAAACTAGCTTTCCTTGGATAAAATCATGCCTTGTATATAGCAGTTTCATTCCCAAAGACAAATAATAATTCTGAGCAATACACTTCGCCCCCCCCCCCCCCTCCTTCAATAGTTGCGATGCATAACATCGTAGTTTATTTTATAGGCCTAAAAATTCACGTTGTTATGAGTTCAAAACTCACTTGCACTTCCAAAGCCAGGCCTCTAACGTTTCCAAGTCGGCAATTCCCTTTGTCAATGCAGCCTCCGCAATTCCCGTCCAACCAAAACACTGCATTCAATTCCCCATCCACTCAGAGCGCTCAGCTACCCTGCCCGTCCGCGCCGTCATGCCAACTTCCGGTAGTGACAGCTCGGCCGGTTTTGGTCAGTCTCTCCTCCAAGTGTCCACCTCTTCCCCACTCACCCCCTCCGTCGCACTCCTACAGGCCGAGGTATGATCCGCAATCCGCCTGTCACCGTCACCGCTTGTGCAACCCGACGCTGACACGATCTGTCGATCGTCATGGGGTGCCCACTTCCAACATAATGTATATTCTGGAACCTTGCCTCCCATAACGAATAATAACCTTAACGTATTACAAGCTTGCTTCATTGCACTCTCTCTGTTCTGCACCTAGTTGCAAACAAGGCAGTCCATGTCCTGACTAACAGCACCACTACAGCTGCTTACATCTGGAAGTAAGGTGAAGCTTGATCCTGATCCTCCCAGGCGACCCCCACCGGTGGAGCCATGCACTACGCTACTACTTCATACATCGCAGACTTGAATGCCGCTGAGCGGACAGCAACTCTTCCTGCCATTTTCAACTGAATCGACGTCACTTGACACCCGTCATCGCCTTTTGGATCACAAAGATCATCCACTGAGCCCACGACAACCTCACAGGTGCTACACCGACAACAACACCACTGTGACTGCACATGGATTCAGGTCACTTTCAACCACTGATGTTTCACAATCCAATCTCCATCGCTGAAATACCATATGCTGCTTCATGGAAAATCCTTAACCGTCTTCACAAGTCACCTTACATTGACTTGACATAAAGACGGACTACAACGTCTGGATTTGAGTGACAGCCATATGTGTCATCCACTCCCCCTGAAGATGTTAGCTGACCCCATCTCTAACACCGTTCTGGTCCACCACATCTTGACATTGGACCGACGCTCCGGTTATCTCCCTTCCCGTCAACCACAATGGTTCTCAAGGCAATTCTGGTCGGCCAGCCAACTCGTCACCCGCTTTGCGTCACAATTCATTTCTCAGGATTAAATTGACACAGTCGTCACATATCTTTGGAAATCAACCTACCCCATGATCATGCCCTCTACTCGCCAAATCGTCAACCATGTAAGTCCATCTTACCACCAAGATAACTTTACTGCTCTTCGAGCGAACACCCCTTCAGCTTGTAATCCCTCCTGACTTTTCAATCTGATGCCTCCTACACCACATCCTGTGACTTCTCATCAATCTTCCCGACAGTGCCGCCACACTCGCTCACCGCTACTTACGGTCCCTCACCCTGATTCCTTGTAGCTCTTGGGCTCTCACCTAGTAAAACCTGGACTTCCACCATGCCCTTTCCAACAGACTTCCATACATCATGTGCTATTTCCAACCTATGATAGTACGTTCAGCTGTTCGCCACTTTCACTTATTGCCCATCAACAAGTTTCCAATGGATAACCCGCAATTAAACACCACCATCGGATCTTGCCCACTATTCCCTACAACTCTGGACAGACATCCCATCATAGTGACATCACTACGCTGCGCTCTCATCATTCGGTCACTTCTCCGCCAACATCCTGAGTAACTGCCGACACTCCACATCATGAACAAAGAGCCCTTTTCACCTTGGGAACCTGCCCAAAGCCACGTTCTCCTCGTTCTTGCCTTCTCGCACCTGCTATGAACGCATCCCGCCACTCTGGCCCATTTGACCCTTCATCCAACTACAGTAAAAAGCTCCAACCCCTCTTCAATCCACTTAGCAACCTCTTCCGCACCTTGCACCCGGTACTCCCACCACATGTGACGAGCTCCAATCCTTCTTGTACATCACTCCTGAACATCGGAACCTTTTCAAACTCTTCATTCGGCGTAGACTTATGTCCTTTTCACCTCCCTGAAGTCCGAACTTTTGCAACATGATATATTGCATTCGTCTCGACACTCGCCACCATGCTCTTAACCGGACTTGCCACATTTTCCCGGGAAACCTTCATCCGTTCAATTCACTCAACCTTTCACTCTAAACCGCAATTCAACTCTAACGGTAAAACCTTTTACCTCACGCCGCGTCCCTCATGGACTAACCTGCCACCCTGAAGCCCATGGACTCCGTCAACACCCTTCCAACTTACTCAACACGCAGTCAACAGTAAATCTGTGACTCGCTCCAAGCCTACGCAACAACTTACACTACGGGATCCTTATTCCGATGAAGACCTCATTTTTCAAGGTATGCCAACAAAACAAGACTCCTCCCATATCCTGGTTTTCAAGAAATCTATTCTCACTGCTCCACCCATTCAATCCTCCGAGATGGTATCCAGTCATGGTTCGAACACCAAGATAAGCATCACCTTACAACATAAGATCAAGTTTCTTTCCCCCCCCCCCCACCCTTTCAACGCTGGAATCTGGAAACTCACCGAACTTCTTCACCAACTCGCCTTGGTAATAGAAGTTCCCTCCCCACTCCGACAGCCCTCCCTTGCACATTATGTCGGCCGTGAACAGAGTATGTTGCGCCTGCAACAATTATCACAACTCTATCACAGGGGACCCAACTCTCACCCTTGGGGAACCCGCCATGATGATGCCCGCCACCTATATTGACGAGGTCTACTGTAATGCAAATAAATTTACAGGTAGTGGATATTTTCTCACCGGCAACTAGAAAGCCCAATTTTACTTGGTGGGGAGGTCAAAATTGGTTTCTGTTACCTAAGGAAAATATACACTACCTGTAAATACCCACACAACCTCCCCTCTCGAGTCACCATCATGGCTGGCTTTCGCCGTAACTCCATTTATGGAGGGCCTGCACATGATGGAACCGCTCATGCGCAGGTGGGTGTCAGCTGGGCGTATCCAGAGAGTTTTGATTCCTCCAGGGTAACGAGCACTCAGGAACTGAATGCAAATAAATTTACAGGTAGTGTATATTTCCTTAGGCAATAGAAACCAATGTTGACATTCCCACCAGGTAAAATTGGGCTTTTAAGGACTGTGGCTGTTCTCCCCCTACTCTCACAGTAAATGGGTATGGGGGGGGGGGAAGGTCCCATTCCAGAAACCTCACAAGTTCCTGTTTTGTATGGTGATTTCAACTATTTTTGTATTTTCTGCCACCCCATGGATGGTTACTCTGCAGTGCCAAAATTGCTTCCTGTGTTGCACTAGTTAGTTCCATGATCCTGCAACTTTCTAATTTACTTTACACCAATGTTTTGCGTATGATAGCAAATAGACATTGGATGACCGTGAATAAGACCTCCAACGCCATTTTGGATATCATCTTTGTATTTGTCGTAGGTGACGTGCTATGTGAGCAGACAACCGAAATCCAAGCCTAATCACCCGGAACTGGACGTTTTGACTACTGTACAGCTTGAAATTCGTGAAGTCTGGTTTCTAGTTGCCGTTCGGAAATTAACATTAGGCCACTTAAATAAAGAAAGTTGGTTCTCGTGCATTTTTCTCATGAAATCCGTGCGGAATTTTATTTTTCATTTTTTTATTTGTCGGCCCTATTTTTCCGTACATTTTGGAGAATTATATTTTATTTTCTATAAACTAAAGGTCACTGCCTGGTAATTATGCTAACCACATGTCCATAAAATTATTTAACGACAAGAATGGTAATTTTATATTGTCATTTCTCCCTAAAGACCATTTTTGATCTGTAGCCCAACTGCTATTTTTGCCGCGTCATTTCTTTTTATTTCCCATCAAAAAATCGGTGCGGGAGGCCCTGAGAACCAACTTTTCTTTTTTTAATGGCCTTACCTGTGAATTTTAGCATTCCTTTCTAGGATGCTTTCTTCCCTGGAGGCTTCAAAGTTGTTTAGAGCTGAGCTGACCAGCTGTGTAAGCCGGTCTGTGCGAGCCCAGCCCCTCTATTTCAGGCTAGGAGGACTACCAGTATGGGGCCACTAGCCAGTTGGTGATTAAATTAGGCAGGTTGGCGATAAATATTTGTCCAATAGCCAATTTGGCCGGTGGATTGGAGGGTGATAAATAGGGCTGAAACAAACTGGATGTATTTTCCCTTGTTGGTAAATTTCATAAGGATTTTTCACCAGCTTTCCGCTGGACTTGATCCCAAGCTATAGCTCTTCGCTTCAGATGAAACGAAATGTTACAGATAGGGAGGATTTCTTTATTTCATAACCTGTGTTCAAGGCCAGTGAAAATACCACGATTTATAAGAAAATTGTGCTTGACAAACTGCGTTGATCAGCGCATCTTGATTGAATGAATTTTTTTGTTATTGGTTAGTGGCGTCCAGTGTCTTAAGAACTCTTTAATTTGGCGGCTAAAATTTCTCAGTTTGCGACTAAAGATTATGCTTTAACGGCCAGTGGCGAATTCAAAAAACTGTGAATCTTCACCTATAACTGCCATCTTTTTTCCTCTAGCATGCACCAGTATGGCCAGGCTCCAGTTTCATCCTGCTCTTTGCTCACTGCACCTCTCATGGCGACATCAAGAACCACGTCGAATGACTCCTCTCCTAATATGGCTTTCCTTTACCTGCAAGCCTTCAGCCGGCTGACCCAGACATTGTTACCTCCCCGTCGTCGTTTCTTCCACCGCAGATAATATCGGGTCAAGACTGCCAAGCCAGACATGTTTAATAGGTCAAGAATCGTCATGTTAAGACTGTCAATAAAGTTCAAGGATTAGCGTGTTAAACCTCTAACATGCTAATTTTTGACCTGTTATTAGACATGCCTAACATGCCAATTCTTGGATCTGTTCTTCTTAGACATGTCTAACATGGCAATTTTGACCTCTTATTAGACCAATTATTAAACGTTATTAGACTCGTTTAACATACCAATTCTGGAACTGTTTTTAGAAAGTTCTATCATGCTAATTTTTTATCTTTTATTAGACAGATCAGCATGCTACGGTAGTTTTTGAATAAATAGCAATTTTTAACCCGTATAAAACTACCTGCAGCAGATATGCTCAACATGCTTCTTGACCCGTTTCCGGACATGTGTAACATGCCAATTCTTGACCTGTTATTGACAGTCTAACGTGCCAATTCTGTACCTATTAAGCACGTCTAGCTTGCCAGTTCATGACCTGTTATTAGACGTACCTAACATGCTAATTCTTGACCCCGCGCTACTTAAAACAAATGTTACCGAACACCAAAAGTCAATTCCTTCACAGTAATTTGTAGGGGACGAATTTTCGGTGGACTGTATTAATGGAAGAGTTTCCTCAATCTTCCACCTTACAGTTGCACACCAACTAGCAGTTAACGATGATACAGGATGTGGTACTTTTGCAAATCCTGCTTTAGCTTTTCACTTGCTGTAGCTGGTGGCGCCCCCTCTTTGGCCTCTTCCTGACGAGGGATTTGGAGTATTTTCCAAAGTATTGGAGGCTCTACTTTAGTTCAGGAGTGACGAGTTAAACAATGTCCTGGTGTGCGAGCTCTTGCATGTTCATTAGCCTATGCTCACAATCGCTTGTTGGAAATGTTGGGCGGCAATACACCCAAGTGCTCAAAGGTGGGTGCCATTGTTGGTTTTTCATTTGAACACTCGAGTGTTTTGCCTATCAATGGTTTCTTTGGAGTCTTGGGCGTCGTTGGCCACAGCGTTTTTCTGATCTTTTTTGTTGCCGACTATCAGCTGATGTTCTGCTAGCCATTGGCAAATGCTTTTTTTGGTTTTTCTCCTATAGAGGGCGTCATAATTATTGTGGGGGATGCAGTACACCTTCACTCGGGTGAGTGGGAGTTTGGGGGGGGGGTTGGACTCACTGGAGGGTGATGGTTAGGCTGCTTTGGATGACCGGAAGTGAGCTGGTTGGAGGATTGTTGGCCTTGGGACGGTTATTGTGGTGATGGGTGGTGTTCGTTTCCTTGTTAAGTTTCTTTGGCTGAAGGCGGCATGTTGCCGCGTGGAGAGTTCCACTTTGTCTTCTGCTGCAGGTAGGCCTTCAAGATGGAATGAATTCCATCGAGACTCTAATTTTGGAGGATTTCGGAAGAAAAAAAACAACGAATACCACTGGTTGAGAGCCCTCTTGACGTCTTAGCACCTCCCCGGCAAGTAAGTGATGATTTTTAGCAATGAATCAGGTGGTGAAGGTTCTTTTAGTTTCACCTGCCAACTTCAGGCTTCGACATTGTACTTGTTGACTTCTCTGACTGGGAAGCCCAGTTAAAGAAATTTAAGATGTAACGGTACGGGATGGGCTTTGGGTTAGGAATGACTGAGTCGACAAGTGTTTGTAGTTAAGGTTCCAGTTTCCTCCTTCCCCATGCCGTCCCTTTGCACAAGAGTGGCGTACCGGACTAGGTTAGCCCTTTGACGCCGTTTCGGATGCCTTATCCACGGCTTCTTCTAGCAGCTGATAACACGTCGTTGGGCGCTGTTGTCTAGGTGATTCTCGCTCCTGCCTCAGCCACGTCCACACACTGTTGTTTGTGTGGGGCGACTGGTCTCGATGGCACGTAGACCTGTACCATTTATAGGTGGGAGGTCTTCGTGCCATAGAATTAAATTATCGCAATAAGATTCATTTACCACTATTGCACCTGTCGCTTAATTAGCCAAGCTGCCTTAGGGGCAGCAACTAGTGACAGCCTGTTCCAATGTTATCTCGCTGGATCAGGCCGTCACACCCCCCTCTCCTTAGTTTCCAGTGAGGGTCGAAAGATAGAAATCAGAGCCCAACATTTTTATATTTATGAAAAACTATTTACACCGAAATATATACAAAATATTTACACCAACCTCTTAAAATTTTGCTCAAGACGAAGGCCAGTACCTCCTCTATAGTGCGGGTGGCGTAGACGGACATTTAAAATCTCTGTTTTTCTCTCGGCAATAAATAATCTCAAAACTTACTCAAAATGTTCTAAGATACAATTGACATCCGGTTAATAATTATACAAGTATGCAACTCAACTGCGCATGTTTAAAACAAAGAAGGTAGACCTGGATTAACTTATTCCAACTCACAAGTTTTCACATCATAGAAGCACTATTAATTGTTCCAGTCCTCACTCATGCTATTTGCCAGAATAGTCAACCAGTCTATATCCTCATCTTTTGCACTTATGTCCAATTCTGAAGATTCTTCCGGTGTTCCTTCCTTTGCACTTACTTGTAGAACGTCCTGAGATGCACTTCCCAATTCCTGATCAGATTCGATTGTGTTAGGTCCGGGTGGAATTTCGTCATCCTCTTTAAACTTAATCGCGAGGTTTGGATCCACCAATTTCGGCCACTGCACGGGTTCCATCAAATAGTCCAGGAACTCGGCTTTCTGCTCGACCTTTTCCAAATCATTGTTCCATGATGTTGGTTCTTTCCTCTGCAGATCCCTTGGTATGTGTTTGAAAGTGGGCTGCCACTTCTTGGCTGCAGAAGGAGTTACCTCCTTTACCCAATGTCCCAATGGATACTCCACGTAACCAGATTCGTGGCACCATGGTCTTCTACCTCTCCTTGAAGCTCCAGACCCATGAGAACCTCCTTGTTGACCTCCATGTTTGGGGTTTGGGCGAGCTTAACAAAAATCTACTGCTTCTTGGTTGTTCCTCACACCTCATGTTCCGCACAAACCTTTCCTTTTCCTTCAACTTCCGTCTGAAGGATATAATGTCTGCTTCTGCATGGCGTATTAGGCGGACCCTCTTCCGTGCCTCCTCCTCAGCTGTCCTGGACTCTAGGTTGGCTGCCTCCTGCTTCCTTTGCGTGGCCACCAGTTTAAGCTCGTTTTTACGTTCCCTTATTTGATCCGAATACCTCCTCCTTTTCTTCTCCCCGGTGTTGAAGCATGTCCAATGCCCGGCCGAAGTTTGTCAATGTCGCTGGATTACTCTTTCCTCTCGTTGCACTGGAAACGTGGCATCTCCTTAACTTTGCAAGATGTGTGTGAAACGTCCAACCTCTGACCTGGTGAAGTCGTGAATGGTAATTTTACCTTAACCCACTCTTCTTTTATACCCTTGGCCAGCTGGTCTGACAAGACCCCACTTCCTGGGTGCACAGAATGACATTTCCTGCAGGTTGTTTTACCTCCTCGTGGTCGCATGAAGTGATTTTGAAACCCTCAGCAAGACTATTATTCCTTCGCTTCGTAGTGTCGTTCTATCCTTCTGGTTGGCACTGTATTTGGGGTAAAGAAAGAAAATTTCCAAGCCTGCCTTGCATCAGAGCAAAGCTTATGGCTAGAAAAGTTCTTAGATGTTTATGCTCATATCTTGCTTCCTTACGCGTAACGAAGTAGTTTCATGTTGTGGCTTCATGAGTGCCACATGACACACTCCCTTACGTCACTATCTCTTTCGAGGTTTTGTAGGTCGTACAGGAATTGTGTTTTCGTGTTTTTCACCACAAAGTTACCCTCAAATTTGCATGGTTCGTGTTCACTTGCTGGGGAGAAAAATTCACCTTTTCCCTAATCCTGAAAAAGGGGACGAAATTTACTTCAAATTCCTTCTAGTGTAAATACCAATCCTCCCTGAGCTGCGTCCACTGGATCATCAGACAATAGGTTTATTCTTGCCCACAAATCGAATTTTCGTTAATGCCCTCTCTCCAGACATTATTTCTGAAAACTTGGTCATATTTGTGTCTTCATAACACCGATTGAATTTAAGTGCTTCAAAGTTTGTAATGACCGGCTTTGATCAGACCCATGTTTTGTCCATCTTCCTCTCCTTGCAGGTGAGTTTGAAGTAAAACAAGGCTGTCGCCGTTCAGTTAGCTTTGTATCACTGTTGTTGTTTCCCAACAATGACTGTTAAGGCACATTTTCCATGGTGTGGAAAATTTTGTTGTGGCTTTTTTCTCTCCTTGGTTAGTGCTGGCCCTGGCTTACTTGACTTGCCTGGTGTTAGTGGAGCTCTCCTTGACTTCGCTCGCTCAACTGACGTTGGACCAAACTCCTTGTGGTGGTTGTGGATGCATTTGGGTGCATGCCCCGGCTGAACACGCTTTTTGGCCTGATACCGTTTTTTAGCTGTCTGCTCGTTCTGACTGCCATCCCTCTTCTCAACTGGTGTTGGATCTGTCCCTCCGATCACATTGGATGAACTTGGCTTTTTCATCGTTGGGCCCCTTCTCTTCCTTTCCCCTTTGGAGAGCAGAGTGTCAGTATTGTTAGAAACACGTCTCAACTCCGTACTCCTACATGAACTCGTGTATCTTGCAACATCTCCCGTTATGTCCCTCCACGTAACGGTATCCTGTAGCTTGCGAACAATGCACCTGCTCCCGTTATTTCCCGTGGTAACGAATGGTGAACTGCGTCAATGCAAAGACGCCGCAACATTTTTGGTACAATGGTACGCAAACCATTGTCACCTGTTACCCGACGCTTCACGCTACCTACTGGAAATGTCTTGACCAGTCGTCCATGATACAGAAATGGCTTGCCTCCTCTTGGTGTAGCCACCTCCGAAATCTCCTCCAGTGACCCTATTGCATCTAGCAATCTGGCGCAAGATAAATTTGTCTTGCTGTTGGGCCTGCCGAAGTTCTTCGAAGCCTGGAAAACCCGGTGGACTGTCAGTCGCATTTTTATCCAAAGTGAAGCTCCTGGTGCTCCCCCAGATCGAGACATCCTCGTCACGGTCCTGCCCTTGTGAGCATCCTATGTAAGATCCTATAAGTTCTTTTAAGATTCTTTAAGTTCTTACAGGAAGAGCAAAACTTACAAGATCCTGTAAGATCTTGGTACAAGATCCTGTAGGATCCTGCTAAGATCCTGTAAGACCCTGCAGGATCTTTTACCAAGATCCTATAGGATCTTGCACCTAATCTTGTGCAAGAACCTGTAGGATCCTGCTAAGAACCTGCAGGATTCTACAGGATCTTACTTGTGCAAGATCTTACTTTGTGTTTGGCAGGATCCTACAGGATCTTGTACCAAGATCTTACAAGAGCTTATACAGGATCTTGCAAGATCTTATATAATATGCTCACATGGGTGGGTAGCTCCAGTTTGTTCATCATACTCGTTCTTCTCCTCTTTTGTGCACTCATTTGCATCCGTGCTCCTCTGTTCACCTTCGGCAATCAAATTTGCTAGCCGATGCACCAAACGTGGCGACCCTCCATCCGATTGGTTGGTCATTGTTTGCGTGTTACATGGTTCCTCGTTTGTGTCCTGGACATCGTTCCAAGCAGGCGCTGTGATCTCATCATCATCATTGGGTAACGATGTCGACGTCAGCCTCTGATCACCCGATGATGACATCTCAGTCAGTATGGCTCAGCGGTAGGACCTTGGTCTTTGATTTCAAAGGTCCCGGGTTCGATTCCCCGCTGAGGCAGTCTGACATACAAGTCCAAAAGGCAACGCAAATAGGTTTGCATCCGTATTTATTAAACCAGTCTCGAGCCCATTGGCTTTCCGTCCCGTATAAGACATCTCAGTAGGCACTGCGCATGGACTGTGTGTCTTGTCGTCCGTAACTAGAGACGCAGATTGCGTTGCTGAGCAATTGCCTGCAGCAATGACAGCTGTTTGAATTTCAAACACAGGTGGCAGCTGCTGGTGTTGCGAGTCAACCGAAGATGTCAGGTTGCGGGTTGAGTGTTCCGACATTTTGGGGCACTCGGTAGTGGAGTCTCGTTTTGGTCCCCCAAAACAGACAGATTATTCCTCAGAAAAAAAATCTTATCCCTTTTTTCCAAGTGGACACCTCAACATCCATTCGTCCACAGTCATGGCTCCCTCCCTTGTCGTGGATGAAGTTGTGTGTCTCGCTTCCTGTCCAAACAATGTGTCTACTTCGGTTCCATGGTCTTGCAAACCCCTGTTGGCTTGGTGGCGAGCATGTTGGTCGTTAGCCAAGTAGGTGAGAAATATTTCTCTTTCCCACTCCCAGCTTGGTGAATGTTGGTGCCGCACTGATGGTGGAGCTATCTCAACTCTCTCATGGTCCTGGAAAACTTCTTCCGCTCGGTCCCTGGTGGTGTTTCCAGGGGCCCCTGACTGCTCCAAAACCAACAAATCCGGTTGCCTCTCAGTAGCTAGCTGGTTAGCACCCAATGCTGTGTTCTCCAGTTCCCTTCCTGGTGAAAATCCTCCTGAATCCAGTAGTTGTTGATCCTCCAAATCAGTGGTCCGCCCAAAATAACTCCCAATTTCGTCCTCCCATGTTGGTGGTGGAATACAGCCCCAAAAGTTGGCCGGGTTCGACAAACATGCTGCATTTACCTCCCAAAATCTGTGACATGGCGCGTTTCGTCATGCTTTATTGATGGAAAAAAAAAATTCCACCAGAATGTTGAAAAGATGCTCTTTCCAAGTCGTCTTGGTCCGGAATGGTCCAAAACGTCTCCAATGGCATGAAAACGTCTCCAATGGCTTCAAAACTTCTCCAAAATGGCCGAAACGTTCCCAAAACTTAGAGGTCGCAGTAGCCCAAATGGTGCCAAATCTTCTCCAAGCACTCAGGCATAATGATACCTAAACGTGATTTTGGGGTGTCGGTTCTAAAAAAAACTATAGGACTCCTCAGCTCACTTAGTGGTCGGAAACGGTGTAACAGTGCGGAATGTACCACTACCGCGAGATCTTGGTTGTTTGTCCTGCCATTCTCCAAAAAAACGTGGGAAAAATTTTTTTTTCCTGCGTGAGGTTCGTAAAATCCAAGTGTGACTCCCAGATGTAACGTTTCTTTTAATAAAAAAAAATCTTCTCGTAATCGAGGTAGCCCCACTCGATTTCCCACAAGCACGGTCTTGTGCTTCTCTTCTCTTCCGGCCGTCTCTGCCTGCTGCCTGCAGGGTGGAAACGATGCGTCCGCCTCCCAGCTTTGGTTTTCTAGCCTAGGTGGAGAAAGTGCACGCGTAGCGGTTGCTCCTTGCTGTCCCTCACACTCGGAAGCGCCTGTGGCCCACAGGTGTACTGTACTGGATGTTCGTCCACGGATTTGAACACCACTCTTCTCTTCCAGGATAAAAAATGGTCCTAGGTGTAATGGTTTTACACTTGGGAGGAAAAGGATTCAGGGTTCAGATCCCAGGTGTCACGTTACGGGATGTGGATTCGAACATCAATCTTCCTTCTCGGAAAAAATTTTTTTTCCAAGAGGTCTCCAAGTGTAACACTTGTACGGGATTTGAAGCCACTGTCCAGCCGTACTTCTTCACGAAAATGCCGGTGAGAGGAAAAAAAAAAAGTTCCGATCCCGAACTAGAGCTCCAGGCGTAACGGTACAGGATGTGCTGGCATACCTGGGTGGAAAGAACGCCAGAAGTCTGGCTCAAATCTCAGGACGGGCTCACAGGTGTAACAGTACGGGATGCTCGTCCACGGATTTGAAAAAAAAATTGTTTGCGACAGGTCCCCAAAAGGTACAAAATTCCGGACGGGCCCCCAGATGTAACGGTACGGGATGTGCTTTGGGTTAGGAATGACTGAGTCGACAAGTGTTTGTTGTTTAGGCTCCAGTTTACTCCATCCCCATGCCGTCCCTTTGCACAAGAGTGGTATACCGGACTAGGTCAGCCCTTTCGGATGCCTTATCCACGGCTTCTTCTAGCAGCTGATAATACGTCGTTTGGCTCTGTTGTCTAGGTGATTCTGGCTCCTGCCTCAGCCACGTCCACACACCATCGTGTGTGTGGGGCGACTTGTCTCGATGGCACGTATACCTGCGCTATTTATAGGCGGGAGGTCTTCGTGCCATGGAGTTAAATTACCACAATACGGTTCATTAACCACTATTGCACCTGTCGTTTAATTAGCCAAGCTGCCTTAGGGGCAGCGACTAGTGACAGCCTGTTCCAATGTTATCTCGCAGGACCAGGCCGTCACAAAGATGGCTCGGGTGAAATGCGTCTCGGTGTCTTTCTTCCTTGCAGACCTCTACTTATCCTCTTCATCTCATTCCTCAAGACTGAAAGGAGTTGGACTTTGAAGCAGGGTTGTTACGATTATAATCAAGTGATTAAAATTGAAATTTATCTGATAATAATCAAAGACTAGGTTGACAAAAAACTGTTCCTATATAAGTACAAAAAATAAGTAACCAAAATAAAATACACTTTTGTTGATCTTTTGCAGTCAGAAACTTATGTCTCTGCATTTTTGGCCAGATTATACAAAAATACACTACCGGCTAGGAACTACCAAAGTAGGAAAATTAATGGCAACGTTCAAGCCCTTAAATCCAAGGAAAAACTGGATGACTTTGCACCTTATGTACTTTTAGGAGGCAGCTAGCAACTGCAGCTGACTTGACTGTGTTTATTTAATCAGCTCATGTTTGAGGAATGTGCCGGTGTGCCACAACACCTACACCAACTTTACTAAGTATTATTACTGCACTAACAGTTACTGCGGTGTGCATGTTAACATAGAAATTTACACATGATACTGTAATCACGTTTCAAACTTTGAATACTGAAAGAGATCTATAGGTAATGGCATTTTGGCAGTAGCAACTGCCAAGCAAGAAATAGAGCAAACTCTAGCAACCTTAACTATGTCATAATTAGTGTTGTAAACTTAACATTTTATTAAAATCTGATTATAATTAAAATAATTTTGATTATAATCATAATAATCCGATTAATTCGATTATTTTAAAGTAATCATGATTATTTCCAACCCTGCTTTGAAGTGCCCCGAATGGTAGGGGATCATCCTGTGTCTGGTCGGTTTGGAATAGGGTTCCCAGCTTAGTACATTTCCTTGGTTTGAGATAACGATGTCGAGAAAGGGAAGTTTACCTCACACTTAAGTTTCCAATGTGAAGCTAAGATGGGGGTTCCAGTTGTTTAGGGTCTGAAGTACAGCGTCAACTTCCGATTCTTGCATTGCTGTTAATGTATCATCGATGTAGCGCGTCCAAAGATCGCGATGGGGGTGCTCATGGGTTACGTGCTTGTCGAGATACTGTAGCACAGGTTTGGCAAGTTCAGGTAAGGAAGAGTACCCTGTGGGGTTCCCTTCACTTGGCGGTGGATTTGTCCTTGGAACGACATGTAGAAGTTTGAGAGGGTGATTTTTAGACATCTACGGTCGAGTTTCCTCTCCTTCCGTTTTATTTTCAGCCTTCTTAATGATCTGTCGAACTTGCTCATGATAAGGTCATGTCTGAGACTAGGGAACAGGGCGTTGATCTCAAATGATGGCAAGGATATCTCCTGGACGAAGGGTGGTGGATCTCACTAGTTGGGGAAACTCGATGGTATCTGATGTGGTGTTCCCCTAGAGGTATTTGTTTAACCTAGCTAGAAATCAGTCAACTTTTTAGCTCTGGCCTTCCTTTCGCTAACATGGCAAATCTCAAAGGGCTACCCTCTTTGTGTACCTTACCTTATGCAAAAGTGTAGGGAAGGCAGTAGTCTGGGTCCGGTTTAAGTCTCGTGCTGTCTTGTTTCCAAGATGAGGCTTTCATCAACAAGCTCCGTGGCGTATTCTTGGACACGCTGGTGGAATGTAACTCTAACTTTGTGGTCAAGTCGTAAATAGATGCCCATTGCCCTGTTATTCCATTTCAGCTTCGGTGTTTTCACTGTGAGGGCTAGTATTGAAGATCGCTGTTGCATTTGATTTATCTCGTTTGATGGTGATGGCCGGGTTGTTCACAAATTGGCCGTAGTGCACAAATGAACCAGAGTTGCTGTGGGGAAAGATTGTCAGAAAGCTCTCTTCTGCTGTGAATTGTGCAACTTTGCAGGTGTTGTGTGACAGCGGGTGCCCACTGGAATTTTTCCAAGAGAACTGTACACCAGCAGTGAAATTCACGATTTGTGTAGTCTTTTTTGCTCTTTAATGATGGGGGTAAACTTTGAATCTAGAGCAAGTACTTCCATTTCGGCAGGGTTCGGTAGTACAAGAATTTACCAATTTACCAAAGAGGGCACTGGTTGGTTAGATTCAAATAAATTTGGGTGGAAATGGCTTTAGTATCCTGTTTTGGAGCAAGCATTGGTATCTATAGCGGTTCGTCGATTGGTGTTGGTTCCAGTACGGCAGGTCATGGGCCAGGCTTACATATATTCGTGTTAGAATTGTGGTCCCCCTTTCTTGCAGTTTTATGGCCATGGGATTCGAAAACGAGGTGATTGGTTTCAGTTCTTCTATGGAAGAGAGCTTCCTGACAATCCGTCTCTACAGAAACTTCATGCCATTTGTGCACCATTAACAATCCAGCCATCACCACACGCGCAGGCATTACAGTTCCTGAGTGCTCGTTACCCTGGAGGAATCAAAACTCTCGGGATACGCCCAGCTCAGACACCCACCTGTGCATGCGTAGGCCCTCCATAAATGGAGTTACAGCGAAAGCCAGCCATCTCTTTTCCTCCAGCCTCCGTCCAAGACACATCGTCGCTGTTACCCTCCTCAAGCCTTCGTCGTTCGCTTTCGTCTTTTCGTTCGTCTTTCGCCAAGAAGAAGGCTACACTTGAAGATCATCACATCTACGTCTCTCGTCGAAAGTCCTTCGTTCTGGAGATCAAACGTAAAAGCCCCTCGTCCATGTGACCTCTCATCGAAAGCCTTTCACCGGACGACCCCTTGTCGATAGCCTGTCACTTTCTTACGCCTGAAGCTTTTGTCGAAAGTCTTTCACGACGCCATTTCATCTCTGACCTTGCTTTCGTCGAAAGTCCAAGATGGCGCCGAATTTGCTGGCACCCATGTTCTCATCGAAAGTCCTTCACGACGATTTTCATCACGAACCTGAAAGCGCTCGTCGAAAGTCCAAAATGAAGCCGTCTTTCCAATTAATTCATCGATCTCTTGTTCTTACCGCACTTCTCAACTCAACTCAGATTCTGCCTGGACGGCCACCAGCCTTTCCTTCCCGTGGCTTGACCTCCGTGGGCTCCCGCATCGTATTGCCTCTCCGTCATGACTGCTGCCTGATCGCCTGTGCATCATTGCCACCACTACGACTTCTGCTTATCGGCCGTCGGTAACAGCAGTTCCTCAACTAACCGGAATTCCCTGCTCTCCCTCGCCGAGTTTCGTCGCTTTTTCCGTCGACGCACTTTCATTCCGCCGCTCAGGTTAGGCTCAAATAAGGCTATATTTCTTTCAGTCCCAAACCCAAAGTTCTTGCCCTAGAATTCCTAAACTCAGTCTAGACCTCTCTCGTACTTAGCTAGCTTTTTTCGTTAGTTATTCCTAGCATAGGAAACATGCATTATGAAACATAAATTATCCCACTGGATTAGTTTCAACTCTACGTTCCATGGTGACTCTGAAACATTATTACTCTGATATGGCTCATAGTTCCAGAGTTCCTGATATGGCTCAGTTTCACAAATGGATGATTTGTTGTCCACAAATTGAAAGAATTCTATAGACCAAGCCCAGTAATGGCGATAGAGCTGTCTTTACATCAGCAAGCCAATGCTGCTGTAAAGGCAGATTGGGGTGTTATTGGCTTAACTAAACCTGTACCAAGATGGTGGATGGTAGCTGGTCTTAAAATTAGCCATTTAGTTGCTCAGTACGAGGCATCATCTGAATCTAATGTGGGTTAACACACCACACATCATGAGCAGAAACACCGAGCCCAGAAGGTGTTCCTGGAGAACATTGGGAAGCTGTTCCAGGCTATTACAGGCATGGACAATCCTTTCCAGGAAGAAAGTCAGTACCTGCTTTCGCTGTACATGAAGGATATTGCTGACCCCAATACAGCTGAATTGATAAGCATGTACCAGAAGACACAACCTGTTATTAGGAATCGTGAAAGCATTTGAGGAAAAAAAAAAAAGGAATCCACCTTCTGAAAATCGGTCTAGGCAAACAAGATGACATCTTCGTGAAGCAGAACCCCAGGCAGATTACATAGTCATTGGTGCAGAACTGCATGAAGGCTGTTCTGCACTGGTGAACAGTCTGTACCCAGGACATCATATATGCTTGAAGACTATGTGGTAAATGATGTCCAGCATCCGGAGCATATTCCACCAGGTATAAGAACGGGTCGCGTTTGATGTCTACCTTAGTCGAGGGTTGAAGGTTGAAGCCAGATCTGAGCAAGCACTCACTCAGACATAAGGTTACAAGCAGGACAGTATTCCATCAAACTAGCGTAACTTCCTTAGAGACAGTGATACAACTGAACCGTCCAATTACGTTGCTGAAAAAATTGCGTAAAGGGCAACACCAAATGTAGTCATCGTGACAAAAGAAGATGCTGTTACCACCCATTCCATCAGCTTAGATGCGGTGGCTCCTTGTTGTCACGAAGAGTCTAACACAAATGATATTCGTGCATGACAGGCATGCAGTAGAGTCCTCATCAAAGCCAATGATACAGATGTTCGCATCTTAGCAGTCAGCATTCTGCCAGCCATGCAGGAGATTTTTCTTCAGCAGCTGTGAATTGCTTTCGGCGAAGGATGTAACCTGAAGTGTGGATCCCCTGTGGAACCTCTCTCTACTAGACTGTTGAAAAACAGAGGAATTCTTTTCTTCCGCGTCCTGCCAGCCATGCATGAGATAGTTCTTCAGCAGCTGTGAATTGCTTTCAGCAAAGGATGTAACCCGAAGTGTGGATCCTTGTACAGGAATCTCTCTCTACTAGACTGCAGAAAGCAGAGGGATTCTGTTCGTCCATGCCCTCACTGGCTGTGATGTTGTTTCAGCCTTCCAAGGTGAAGAGAGAATTTGTGATTGGCAATCATGGAATGCACGTGTCGAGGTGCCTAGTCTCTTCAGTCGATTCAGCTATACCCCAGATACAGTGGATGGTGATGAGCTGAGGATGTCGGTGGGATGGACCAAGAATTAGTGCCGTGTCGGTAACCGAAACCGAATTGGACGTTTTTTAAAAATCGGTTTTTTTTTAAGCAAGTATGAATAAGTTAAAAGGCAACTTTGCCATATGTGTGTGTCTTTACAGGGATGTTGTTTAACCATAAAAAGCTAATCGTTGTCTTTTATAGATAAAATAGTATCAAACAAACTAATTGACGGCTTTGTCCGAAATGAATGGTGACTGCCACAACAACGAACAGGAGTTATTTCGTCTCGTTCGTGAATTCAATTTAATTCAATTTTTATTACGAGAAAATGGAAGCCCCAATGCTATGCTCTCCACTCTACAACTTAAAAACTAGCGTAGGCCCAACACAACTGGCACCCAGGCAAGCCCTGGAGCTCTGCGGTACCAACAACACTGTGCCAACGTTTGTATTGTTAAGCCAAAAGCATAAGCACCAAATATAATCGCTAAAGGTATTTAAAGTAAGTGTGATTGTTAAATATTTCCACAAACGTAACGTGGTGGTTTACATCTTTCAGAGCAGCGGATTACAGATTGGTACTCGCGAATAATTCACCACAAATGGTGCATCGATCACTATGTTGATCAAGTCTTGTTTTCATTTAGATTATTAAACAAATGCTAATAAAAAATTTTAACTCCGTTTTTCCTATTACAATTTAAAAAATAAAACATTTTCAAAAAAACAGTAACTTCAACATTTTATGTAAGGTTGTGTTGGAAGTTAGCGTTCCTGGACAAAAGAATCTTTCAAAACTGCGCACGTGTGAAAACGTCAACATGGCGTCGCGCGTGGATGTGGGGACATTTTTGTGACTTAAAAATGTCTTTTATCATTTGAACAACAAAACCGAAATCGAAACCGATACCGAGGCTGCCTTTTTAAGAAAAACCGAAACCGAACGGATTCGTAAAAAATGAAACCGACACAGGACTACCAAGAATGGTGAATAAATTTGGCAGATCCTATGGAGTGAGTTTTCACTGACTGGAGAAAGTTTTTTTTTTTTTTTTAAAAAAATAAAATCACACCTGAACCGCCAGGAAGAACACTGTGCACAGTTCTTCCTGGTGGTTCAGGTGTGATTTTATTTCTTGAAACGACTTTGCAAAACCACTGTAATCGCCGTTTACCGGTTTTTGTTGGAGAAAGGTTTCATCATTTTTGCCCAAGTGTGGGTGAAAGTCTGAATGCCATGAACGATGCAAATACTACAGTTTTCTTCTTACATGCACATCCCTAGGTAGGTGCCACAAACAGCATAACGTGAACCTGTAATCGTGAATGCATTTCATATTTTCCTGTCTTGTTTTTATAATTTGTGTCATAATCCACTTCTCCATTATCACAGACAGCTGCGACTATATTCATATAGGAAAATATAATTGAAACTAGTGCAGCAGGATAAAGTATGTTACATAGCGTATACTGCGAATGGCAGCAATATTGGATTACGGGTTAGCTAGATATGGATTAGTAGGAAAAATACCGGCAAGCGGTATAGTAGGAGTCAGTATGGGTCATTGTGGGTCAAAGAAATATATGGGTTAATATACAGGGTGGTCTAATATTTGGGGATAGGCTCCAACTAGAAAGTGGAGCAGATCAAAACTTAAACGTTGACTTATCTAAAGAGCCAACTAGGTACAGAGATACGGCTCGACATATTTGGAAAAGGGCTGGAGCAACTCCACGGGTCCAAAATGAAAACACAATCAGTCAAAAAGAAAGTGTTGGCAGGAAGTGTCAAGAACGTTAATGCTCAAGTTGGTGCATGGCGTACACAGGATGACGTCCACATGACATGCTGTGTGTAGAAACTAGTTTCGTACCCCAGGCCCTTCCCCCCTCCCTTCCAGAAAAAAATTGTTTCAAGAAGGCTTATTTGTTGCTCTCACTTTGACGAATCAGGATGAAACCCTGCCTACACTAGGGATGAGTCTGTTTCATTTTTTTGATTTCGGTTCCGGTTTCGGTTTTTGCCACCCTCCATCTCAACCAGATATTTCTGTTTTTTTCTTGGAACAGTAGTTTTACTATCTTCTAACTAGTTCCCGCTTTCACTTTCAGCAGCGTCATAGATCTTGGGAGTAGCTGGGACCTTGGGACTAGCTGTGGCACTATTTTCCTCTATTTATTTATTTTTTTAATGACTAGGAGCCTGCGTAAAAAAATGATAATTATTAAAAAAAAATTCAAACAACAAATCAATCTTTGATTTTTCGAACACCGTTCAAAAAACTCACAAAATCCGAATCGGCTTCGGTTTCGGTTTTCAGTAAAAACCGAAAATTCGGTTTCGGTTACTGACCCATCCCTAGCCTACACTTACAGAAAAATTTGGTCACGGCTGGGATCAAACTGGGGCCTTTTTGGGACCAATTTTATTGGCCCCACTAGGTTCCCAGTTGTGCCTTTTATGAAACATATGGGACTAAATTAAGGGCGTGTGACTTAGCTGTTGGCTCCAGATTGTGAACAAACTTTGTTCTTAGTCCCTTAACCCCAAACCGTGACCAAGAAAAGGCCAGATAACTTGGTCCCTTGACCCCAAACCGTGGACAAAATCGAGCATATGCTGAGCATTGGCCCAAGGAGTTAACCACCCTGGCCCCTTGGTCTCGAATCGTGACTAAAAAGGAGTTAGCCACTTTGGTTCCTAGCTCTTGAATCGTGACTTAGGTAGCCCTTGACCTAAACAAAAGGAAAAAGAATTTGACAGTTGGTATTTGAATTCTGTTATATTATTTTCATTTCAGATGTTTGTATACCATTCCTGCACTTAATTACATTACAGCACACTATACTAATGTAACACTACATTATGCACTTGGCCCTTACTCTAAGCACTTATCCCTCACTTAACTTCCTCTTCCATCATCCCTTGCTGTACTGACACGTTTTGCTCTAGTCAGTAAATCGAGCTTAACGTTATGGGAGTTATGTTTTCCGTTTTATTGATTTTTGCTAAAGTTAAGCACAGTTTGACTTTGTTTTAAACAATTAATTGTTTTACACTACTGAAGCCATTTTTTACACAAATAAAATACACGCGAAATTAAGGAAGTGAGACACTTATTGAGCTTCAATACTAATACTTATTAATAGTTAGCTTCCATATGTTTGTATGTACAACACATTTACCGTAGAACAAACTGGTACAGTAATTACTCTATAACTAAAATAAAGATACAAAATTTGAATAAATGAACAATAAAATATATTTTTTTAATGTTAGTTGCAAACTTTTTAGGGTGCCAGAACTTTAGTGACATTGTAAGACTTATTTTTTCAGTCTTACTTGGTCCCATGTGTATAAAGTTGACGGTAAAAATGGGGCCCCACTTTTTGTAACGAAGGTGTAATATTCTGAAGTAACAGTATGTGACCAATTGGGTTCAATTCAAACAGCGGTCTAGGTGTTAAAACCCCAAACTGTGGCCAAGTGGGGGTCAAACTGAGGCCAAGTTGATCAAGTCCCAAACCGAGACCAACTAGAGCCTTGTGTGACCCAAGTTGTACTATTCTTTAGTCACAGTTTGCGACCAATGGGGGGGGGGG
>JAHWFP010034827.1:0-16411 GCA_023313725.1 Lithobius niger | reverse complement strand
CCCCCCCCCCCCTCCAACTACTTGCTATAGCACATCAGCAAAAACACCACCAACATAATATTGGCTCAGCAAAATCGACCATTAACTACGTAACCAACGAAATAAATATTGCTCGGTACAGTTCTCCAGTAATCAACTAAGTGTTCCGTGCTACAGAACACTTTCGGCTGTATTAGTGTAGCTTAGTAGTAACAGATTTGCTCTCTGAATGGAAAATTCATCGCTTCCAATACACCTAATCATTCCATCGTGCAAGCAGTAATTAGATTCTCCCCCCTTCCCCCCACCCCAAGGAAAAACGATAATACGTAATTAAGAGCAATGGAGCTACTGTAAAAAAGACAAATAATACCGGATGCTACGACGGGTTCATATTTACTTAATAATGACAAGCATGTAATTTTCAACACTCCTATTTTCACCACAGAGTCTACATTTTCTTGCTAAGAAACGTCAAGTGTTTGATTTACATCTCAGAACCTACTGAAAAAGAAACAGAATTTCTTTGAAAGCGATTCAAACAAAAGTTAAGGCTCAGCCCTCCTGAAGAGTCTATCTTGTTTCAAACAAAGAGAAATAATTTGGCGCTTAAGGAGCTAAACAAACACGTTAGCTATAGCTGCAGCACACGGTTCTACGACGGGAGTTTATTTCAAACTATTTTACAAGTTAATTTAAGAGCTTGACGGCGAACCATAGATTCTTGCGGCGGCGTACAACAATGCCCGCTATAACGAGCAAAGCACCTGCTAATCATACAGCAGCTATAACACAAGCTATTGTTGTCGATAGCATGGACGTGGACATTTACTTTTGAACGGGACTGTACATATCTATGATAAGATCTAAATTTGGGGTTGTTTACACTCTCTGTAATGTGTGGCACAGTGGTGACCCGGTCCACTGCACTGTGACCAAGGTTGGCGCTAATGACCTAGCTGCGCCATTAAGCTTCAATTCCCCCCCTCCCCCCTTCCATGTTAATATTAATCCTCGTTCCTATTCTCATTGTGTGTTGCTGCCCCAGTCCTCTTATTTCAAGCTGTAACGTTGAAACGACCTTAAAGTGAGAGGAGGGTGGTTCGTTTGTTCAGCAACAGACGACTGGGGAGGAAATTGCGGTTTTTGCCTCTCAATTCCACTCTTTCTTGTACGGGCCGGGAAATTACCGTCTCGTAGCGGTTTTTTTGTTGTATAAAATATGAGTCTGGCGAATGATGGCTTACAGCCAAGAAGAGAGGACCGCAGTTTCTCTCCCAAAATGGGGGGGGGGGGGGCTGAGTTGAGGCTTTGTGGTGTGTCGACAGCTCGATCATTAGCACTAGCCTCAGTCACAGTGCAGTGGTCCGGGTTGCCACTGCGCCACCCATTGTAGACATATTAACAAACTCCGAATCTATAGGAATGGAACACGAAGCGAGATTTACAAGATGGATACTCCTGCCCTTATCTCGGGAATCAGGCACCACCTGCAATCTGAACGCACAACCTTAGAACCCTTTGCAACCCCCCCCCCCACCACAACACCTTATTTGTGACAGAAGATTTTAGACCCTCTGCCCAATTTTTTACTCGAATTTATAATTCACTTAACGTAAACATTTGTACGCGTCTCTATAGGCTGCGTGAAGTTTTCTTTGCTTGTCACTTTGTAAAAACAGGATTTAATCCTTTTTAATGTTTGTCTTTATAACAGTAACATTTTGTGTTAATGTTATCTTAACGTGTCGTATTGTAATGAGCCCAGGGAGGAACTGGGCAATAGTTTAGATCTTAGTGTGGGTCAGAGTGAAGAAGTACTTGCTGATGAAGAAAATTTTGCATTGATTCCAAACGTTAGATGAGGGTGTAGAGGCAAGCATGCAAATATTGACGAGAGTGGGTGCTGGTCCTGATGCCGAGGCAGATGCTGCGGCAATGGTAGGGGTAGGTTAGCGTAAGTTGTTTATGTTTCAGTACTCTGTAGGCTCCTGGAATGCCAGGGGTGTTACACATAAGGTGGGTGAAGTTTATAATTTGTTACAATATGTTGATGTGCTGGGCATAGAGGAGGCTGGGCTGGAGCGGGGTTATGCCATTGCAGTTGAGAAAGCCGATTGAGTTATGTCGAGCCAAGAATGTTAAGGTGTTTGCAAAATGTTCCTTATTTCACACTGCAGCATAGGGAAAAGACTGGGATCGATTCTTGTTGTATATCCAAATTTGGACTCAATGGGTTACACTGGTTTTTCTGCATGCAACAAGTGGATTGTCGAAGGAGGCCTGGGTTCAGTGGTTGCGGCAGTTTACCGCACCATGCATGGTAGCTGGCGATTTCAATGCACACCACTTTGAGTGGGTGGAGTGTTGCTGTCAAGCGCGTGGTCGTCAGCTAGCCCAAGCGATCAGTTAGCTTGATTTGAAGGTTGTCCAGGATGGGACCACCTTCTACCTGACTTTTGTTCGGTGGCAGGGTAACAGCCTGCAAGAGTCAGTGCTGGACTTTTTCTTGTGTCCACCAGCTGTGGCTGATGAATCAAGCTTAGGCGTTTCTGTTGATCTTCGCGGCAGCGATCACATGTCGATTTTCTGCATCTGGGTAATAGGCGTCATCACGTGCCTGGACTACGCGTACCAGGCCAAATGTTGATAATGGTGCGTTCGGTAGTTTGGTAGACAAATGGGTTGGTCGCAGTAATGTTAGTAAGCACTGTATGATGCTAGCAGCCGCGAGCAAGCTGTTGTGATGGACAGCAAAGTGCTGTTGTTGTGAAGTAGGCTACAGGCGGCAGGTATATATACAGACAGTGACATTGGCTGCCGACAGCTA
Organism: Lithobius niger; assembly: GCA_023313725.1. NCBI lineage: Eukaryota > Metazoa > Arthropoda > Chilopoda > Lithobiomorpha > Lithobiidae > Lithobius > Lithobius niger. The sequence continues at coordinate 13,602 of JAHWFP010034827.1, read as the reverse complement.
CTGCGTGATTGGTTTACAAAGCGACTGCACAAGAGTCTGCCTTCGTCTTGTACACAGAAAAGCCTTGTAAGGTTCCCGCTTGTGCAAGGAAGTTACGGTGGCGAGTTCTATGGGTTCTGTCTGGGAGGCATTGCGCCCGCAGGACCAGAAGCTTAGGACGGTCTGGGCTTTGGCCTGGGCAGGAACATCTTGTGTGGGGAAGCGCTGGTTGATCAATTTGTTGCGTGCTGCCGATGTTTATGCTCTTCCTGAAGGTGGTAATCCCCTCAGGGTTAACATCATCTGGAACTTGGCCATACTGACTCGCCTTTCTACCAAGCAGAGTTTGAGGCAGCTCTGTCAAAGAGCAGGCGGCACAGTGCTGTAAGGATTGATGGTATTTCCTATGCTATGTTGTGCTCTTTGGGCCATGAAGCGAAGAATGAGTTTCTTGGTATGTTCTCAGTATATGTGGTCTATAAGGTAAGGACGCAAATTTCCACCCTGGAACTGATGCACACAGGCTACTAGAGCTCTGAGAGATCTGACTGATTACCAGCCTCCATCTTGGAAAAACGATCCTGGCAGACCACTGATTTTTGAACATGATTGATAGGTAAAGAATTGAAAATTCTTTTCCAGTTTTCCGTATGGTTGAAGATTTTAACAACATTCATAACTCTTTCTCGTTTTACAGAAATCGTGTAAGCCTCTAACATGATTCTTATTTTTTCCACGGGTTCGTGGTAAATGCTGCTAGTTCCCCCCAACATCGACAATGTGGTTTTTCATACCCACGTGCTTCGCTATAGCATACGCATCATTTGATTTTAAAATGGCTCCCCCATGGTCTTACGGCACTCCCCTATATAAATGACTGGGCAATCCCTACATTTGATACAATGAACAACATTCCTGTTTGAATCCGCACTTTGGTTGCTGATTGTGTCATCCAAATTTAGGCATGTGGGTATCATAAGCTGGTTATTGGCGACCACATTCCCCTGTCAATCAGATGACAACAAACTTGGGGGGGGGAAGAAGGTGGCTGCCCGTTGGTTAAAATCGGTCTGGACACCACTCTGATCCCATACTTTGAGAAAATCCTCTGCGTAGACTGAAAAAGGCCTGGGATATATGGAATAAGGGTCCAATCCAATGTTTGGGGAGGTTTGGGGGTAGACACCTTGAGCGGAACAAGGAAAGTTGCATGGGCAATGTTGTTGATGAGCGCATGGTCAATGTTATTAATGACCGAGTTTCTTGAGTTTGTCCAGGATCTTCTTGAGGGTGGGGGTGCTCCGCCTTCATGGTTGTTTACAGTGCTTGTACCAGTTTGGAAGCATGGGGGTATGCGCTCTAATTTGACAAATTACAGATTGAGCTGCTGATTGAGCTGCTGTTGTGTGCCAGAAAGGTTTAAGACGCTTGCTTGTTCGCAGTTTGAACTAGCATCTTGAGAGTACTGAGAGGTTATCTAGTGTTCAGTTTGGCTATAGTAGGAGTAGGATTGCCCAGGATGCTGTTCTGTTTCTTTTGTCTGGAGTGCGAGAGGCCTTGGCTAACGGGAAAGTCGCTGTTGTATTGTTCCTGGACATAAAGGCCTCTTACGACACTGTGTGTGTCGAATGGATCCACTTGACTCTCGTCGCTATGGGAGTGGGCTCGGGTCTATCCAAGGCCATTCTTGCTTTATTGGGTCGTCTCCTTTTGTTACCTCGTGGAGTGAATCGGACAGAGGTCTACCCTAGGGAAGTTGGATCAGTTCGGTGTTTTTTTGGCATGATAATTAATTCCGTCTTGGTGGAGTTGCAGCAGACTACAAACATCGTGGGCTATGCGGATGTCATAGAAGTGTGGTCTGCGGGAAGCGACCCAGGAGTGCTCGTTGGTCACATCCAGGGGGTGATTGATTCGAATTGTAGCGGTTTTGCTGTTCGTGGTCTCATGCTTTCTCCGGCCCCGAGATTGAGCTTATAGTCTTCTCGCGCTCCGCGGCAGTCCGTGCGGTCCCAATCAGAAGACGGGTCAGTGGTTCGGTTGTCTCTGCATCAAGGGAGGTTAGATACCTCGGTCTGATTTTGGATGGTGAGTTGTCGTGTTTTGTCATCAATGCTGTATTAACTGGTTATCGATAAACGAAAAATTGTTTCGTAGTCGAGAATAAAAATGAAACGATGCGGGAAAAAAATGAAAAGGAAGGGAGGTAAGGAGAAAGGGAGGTAATAAGAAGGAGGGGAGAGAATGAAAAAAAAGTTAGGGAGGGAGGAGGAAGGAAGAATGGAGTAGGGAGGGAATGGATGGAGAGGAGGAAGGATCGATAATGCAGGTGCAGCTGCCCATTTCCACCTACCCTACCCCCTGACCTCAGGGAAACTCTCCTTCCCATCCCATACATAACCTTACGCTCCGTTCGTGTATGTTAACCTGTAATGGTGGCGGACCTAATTTTCACTTCGGTTACCAACAACGAGTTAAAACTTTCTCTGGCCGACAATGTTAACTCAAACTAGATATGACGACAATGTAACTTTCACCGCGTTCCAGCATCGTTTCGAATGAGCTGTAATCCGATCTTCAGTGGCGCCTCTTTGTTGCGCCACTGTTACATGTTGCAGCGTTGTACCATTTTGACATTTTCATCCTCTGCGGCTGAAGCTGCTCCTCCCCTATCCTTTTTCTGAAAATTCTGGTGTGCAGACTAACTCTAATAAGCACCACCTGCTGGCCGTACTATAGCATCCGCAGCCCATCTTGAGTTCGCCCCAGAATGAACACAAATAATCGATTGTATGTGTTTAGTCGCAGAGTGCCTTGTTGATATCCAAAGTAGTTACAAAAAAACAATGGCGGCCGTCGGTTAAAGTCGCCCCCTCCAGGAAGACGTAGCCGATCACAAAATAAGTGCAGGACTCAAAATACGCCGCGCACACTATAATTAGATCAAATTTTTTAGATCAGTTTTTTTAGATCAAATTTTTATCATTCCTTCAAAAGTGGTTCTTGTTGAATAATGCACTTGCACTTCGTAACACGTTCGAGGAGTTTCCTTAGTTTTTTTTTTGACTGTCTGAGTTGGCTGTGGCGATTCCATCCTTTGGCAATTCTTCCACCACTCGTATTTCCGCATTTTCACCCAAAGCTCTTACATTGCTCACCACTAATTCCTTCTCATCAATATGCATAACTGTCATTATCACGTTAGGTTGAGGTTCGCTGTCGGTCTTATTTGTTTTGATCATTCGTTCTTGGCCTTCGAAGGACAACTGCAAATCTGAAGTTATTTGAATTAGCTGTTCGTAGTTTTCGCAATTTTTCCGAAGTCTTAAAGTCTCGCGCGTGATGCATTAAACATCGTAAGGTTGTACTTCTGCGAGTGGAATTATAAAGTGGTCGTCCCCTCCATTAAATATTTAATTTGTCTTTTAAGGTCAAGTGCCATTTGTGGCACATACCCCGTTTTCATGCCATCGAGTTCTGTACAAAAATCATAAGTTTCCCTAGAACTTTTTGTATCGCCTCCTACAGCTTTCAAATATTTTATTTTTACTTCCTCAATATTGCATCTAACTTACCCACCACAATATTTTTTAAATTGTGACTACTTTCTGGAATCCGTAATATATTCTGAAGGTCACTTAGGCCTAAGCAACCTTGTGGGGTTTTCGTAAGTATTATATAGTGTGTGCGGCGTATCTTGAGTCCTGCACTTATTTTGTGATCGGCTACGTCTTCCTGGAGGGGGCGGCTTTATCCGATGGCCGCCATTGTTTTTTGTATAACTACTCTGGATATCAACAAGGCACTCTGCGACCAAACACGTACAATCGATTATTTGTGTTCATTCTGGGGTGAACTCAAGATAGGCCGCGGACACTATAAGCCTCTGACTGGAGAAAATTCGTGAATTACAATGTTTTTCTCTATTTTTACATATGTCGTAGAATGGATTTTTATTTATATTCGGAATTCGGAAATATCGTTATAATTTCATAAAGAATATAAAATGTCGGATGTATCAACATTTTTTTGGAGATTGGGCCACCATGAAACAGGCTTCACGCGCTAAATGCTGCGATGACGTCATGCCAGCTCCATATTAGTTATTTTTCCTCCAAGGTTCTATAGTGCTATGCAGCTGACATATTTTCCCAAAATGGCGGCTTCCGTTTTTCAGTTCTGGTGTGAATGCTTCGCATGGTCATGAACTAAGCTCTACAGCGACCAAACTGGATTTTAAAACCGAAATTAATTTTGTTACAGCGGTGTTTGTGTTTATTAACTACGTACTGTTTTTTTTTACTTCGTTGAATTGTGTATGTTTCCAAGTAAGATCGCTCTAAAACGAACAGTACGCTCAATGAAGGTTATTGTGCTATCAAAGAAGGGTTTTACAGTGGAAGGGATGCCATAAAACATATACCATCCTATATGGTTCGCGGGTTTCACGAACCCCTAACCCTAATCCTAACCCCTAACCAATGAGATTTCATCAATTCATTTCATTAACTGCGTTTTTTTTCTTTTAAAATTCGTTAAGTCGTCTGTGGTAAAATTAAATGTGTTAAGTCTACTCTTGAGAACGAAAGCAGCGACACCACTCTCAGCAGCGCTATTTTTTGCGGAGATCGTTGAAACTTATTTATTCCGTGTTGGATGTCCGATCCGATAGGAAAACGAAAGTTATACTGTAATGCTTGCAATGTTAGAGGCGATGGTTTCAACGTTCACACCGTAAGCACACACTTGATTGCTGTTTTAACAAGACTTAACAAGAGACATGTTAGCTCTGACGTCGGTAGATAACGAAATCGCAACATATTTAGACCAGAGTGAATTTGAATAACATGCGATTTGGAGTGTAATGTAAGCTCTGTTGTCTTCGGCAAGCATAAACTTACAATAACTTGCAGCCAGCTCCCTCAAAACGAGTCCGTAAATGTAAAAAAACAGTTGATGGGCACACCTTATTTAAAAAAAAATACCCTACAATTATTAGGTCTATTACTATATTAAGAAATAAAGCTAAAACGAAAATAAACATATACAAACAAAATGAGTACTATAACACAATGTGTAAGAAAAACAAACTTAAAGAGGTATGACAACATAAAAATTCGATACATGTGAGAGAACCAACACGAGAAGAAATAATAATTACTACGCTATAGGAAATTTAAAATATACAAATGCAACAGGAATTTGATACAACCTTTGGCTTTGACACAACCAACTTCAAACAATCAAAGGACAATACAGCAAGGATGATATGCATACTCATAAATTGTATGATAGATAAAGAAATTTGGCCTGACAAGTTAAAAATACAAATTTTAAGACCAATATGTAAAACAGGAAAACAAACAAAAAATGATAACCATAGACCATAGACTTGGCATCCGCAGGATCAGGCCTACATCAATGTACTAGAATTTCGGCCCGTTCTCTTGAGCCTCCACCACTTTCGCCACCTAGTTACTGGAAAGGTGGGTCAAGTCCACATCAACAATACGACCGCAGTGGCCTACCTTCTAAAGGGAGTGGGGACACGCTCCCCCTCACCCCACCAAGTAACACCAGACGTCTTCCGGCTGTGTATCTGCCTGCAAACGACCATCCTACCACCACACGTTCCAGGCAGTCGAAACGTCATTGTTGCTCTCTCTCTCACCCACCGGTCCCTACCGTCGGGGAATGGTCTCTAAAGACATACATTTGCGAATTTCTTTTCAACATTTGGGGCCGTCCGATGGTGAACCTCTTCACCATGAGGCACAATGCCAAATTTCGCCAATTCGTCAGCCCAGTCCCGGACGACCTAGCATATGCAATGGCGCAATGCCTCAATGCCTTGGGATCATCTTTTCGAGTACCTCTTCCCACCGTTCAAACTACTTCCTTTAGTTCTTCGCATGATTGCTCAGTTCCCGAGCCAGTTTCTCCTCATAGCTCCAAATTGGCCAGCAGCGCCATGGTTTCCACTCCTACTGGAATGTCTAACCCACCACGACCCACCATCGACCCACCACGTTGCCTGCTGCAAAATCGGGAGACCAAGTTACACCATCGTCCGTCGTCGCTACAACTACCAGGGTGGCTAGTATCATCCGACTCCTCGAAGCAGCAGACCTTTCTACAGAGCAGGCTTCTTGTATCGCCTCCAAAGCTGTCTGCTCCTCTACCAACAATATAGATGACAACTACTGGCCATCACACGGAAAGTTAATCCACTCCACCCCCTCTTCCCACCCATATTGCCTTCCTCTACGACCTTTTCAAGGAAGGTCTTAAAGGCTCAACTAACTTAGTCTGTCGTTCTTCAAAGCTTCAGGCAGCCAACAACCTTCTAGACGACTTTCGTATCTCCGCCATCGTCAAATCCTTGGACATTGAGCGGCCGATGGCCAGACGGTGGTTCCCAGACTGGTATACTGCTATAGTCCTCACGTCCCTACTGTCCGCACTACACAAACAACTCTCTTCTTGCTACCTAAGTCATCTCACTCGCAAAACCGTCTTCCTCACTGCCTTGACAGCCTGACTCCGGTGCAGTGAGTTACAGGCGTTATCAGCCACAACGACCAATTGCTTCTCCTTGCCGGACTACAAAGGCGTTACTGACACCATGTGCCTCTTTCAGAGCCAAAACGCAGAAACCTTGCAAGCAATCTCACTTTATCATCTTCCCGGCACTCTTTACCATCCTAGGGGACGAACCGGAGTGATCGTACTGCAATCTACTCGGTACGGGCCATCTGATTCTACCTCAAGAAGAGTAAGCCCCTCCACAAAGGACCTTCCCAACTTTTCAAAACTTTCACAGCTGGCAACGACCTGGATGATCTCCTCCTGGATAAAGACTGTAATTCTCCAAGCCTACAACGCTCTAGATAATAGACTGTACGAACCACAACATCCGTGTAACCACCCATGAACTCCGAGCCATCTCTGCATCCTGGGCCCTCCACAGTAACATCCCCATCTTCGACATTCTAGAAGCTGCTTCATGGTCACCCCCTTCTGTGTTTACGTGCCATTATTTTCTGGACATGTCCTCCCAGGCGGATGAACTTTACCGCCTTGGCCCATTTGTGGCTGCCAGGCGAATCTTGTTTCCCTTTAAGCCATTCGGTCGCTTCACATCTTATCAACAATCTCCTTCACCAGACCGATGGAGAAGTTTTTAACTTTCTGGGGAGCCAGCTCGAAACCCTGGGGTGCCTGTAAAGCGGTGCCCAACACCTTTGACAAGGTCTGTGGAATGCTAAAAATTCAGGTAATTTTTATTTTCGTCGGAACATAAAAATATCAATTTACCAGGGGCACCTGGTTGAAATTGGTTTTTGTTGCCTAACTGAAAACATACACTACCTGGTTTCCACCCGACCTCCCCTTCGTGTCGCCACTGGGACACCAATGAGGAATAAAAAATGAAGCCACGGCCACCGAGGCGCTTTGTATAGAGGAGGGATGCGCACAACGATGCGCATTGGGTCGCAAGGATGGCGGGCTCCAAAGCTTTAATCTCCATATCAAACAGCAAGGAGAAGGAGAATGCTAAAAATTCAGGTAATAAATGTTTTCTGCTAGGCAATAAAAACCAATTTCAACCTGGTGCCCCTGGTTAATTGATGTTTTTGGATTAATGTGATAATTTATTAACGTGTTAATTTATTATGTATGTAAATTATTGTAGCTCAAGCAAGTTTCATTGAAACTTCGAGCTTTGTATACAATAAATTTATTATTATTTATTATTATTATTTTAGTTTACATAACAGAAGTGCTGGATAATGCGGGAATTGCACATTTTTTTCTTTCATCTCCTGATTACTGAACGTTGGCGTTATCTCGTACTTCTTTGGTACATTTACTTGTTTTAAAGGGATATTCTTTCTTGTCCTGTAACAGCCAGGCGCAGTTCTCAGTCCGCGCATATTGCCGTCGCACCGTTTCGCGAGATTCGGTGTGGTAGTACTACCCATCGCCACTTCCGCTTGCTTCTTCAAGTGACTCAACGTTGCACGTGGATAAGAAAACATCAGTGAAACGAGGGTCACGTTATAGTGTGAACGTCAGAATCGTGTCGTCATAAGCCGGAAACGATCATACATCACGGTTAAGAACGGAAATGCCAAAGACTCAACAAGAGCTAAGTAAATACAGACATATAAGTCTGACATATAATTCCAAAAGGCAACGTAAATTGGTTTGCACCTGTGTTTATTCATCACCGTTACGTGCGAAAGTTAATCCGACATCTGAGTGTGCCAAACTGTAAATATGAACAGGATGCCCGCAAAACACTTCCCAATATTCAACAGAAAATCTCCTAGATGCCACATTTTAAAATGGATTTTACTAACGGTAGGTAAATAAACCTTGTGACTGTACGTGATGAAAATTATCGAGCAATATTAATTGGAATCCCATCTCGGAGGTATGTATCTTTAAACTAAATTGAAGAAAATAATAGTCCAGGCTGACACTGGATCCCATTCACTTAAAAAGATGCAGCGACCTACTGATGAAAATTTGACACATTTTTGAGCGGTATAAACTCAAAATTCTAATTCCTGTTAGAGATTAAAAGTTCCCCATTGCATCGTCTGGCGATTGTTTTACTCTAGATATAACGGATGTTAGGTGTTGGAGTTGCAGCACTTTCAGATGGCTAATATATGGGAGTAATGGCTATTTTTAACGCGTTTAACTTTTTTTTTAAATTGCTTAAAAGTTGGGAAATGCTGCAAAAGTCCATTACTCCAGTCCCCTCAAAATCTATAACTTCGTATATAGTATATACTTCGTGCATGGCGCAGACAGAGATAGGGTGTGTGAATGCTACTCTAAAAGTGACAAATTTTTTTTACCTGTAATAAAATAAAGCCAGAACTGAGGTCTGGCGTTCAGCATATAAGGTTTATCCCCCCTCCCCTCCCCTCCGTATCTCTTCCTCTTCCGAAGGGATTCGGTCTGGCTCATCTACTTCGTGGTCAGGAAATCCTGCTTGTTATCCCCTCTCATTTTTTCCCCTTGCGTCTCTAAATTCAGCTTAGTTCAGTCGTAAGTTTTATTCAATTGGTAATCTGTTTATTTTTTAGTGGAGAATGCTACAACTCTATTCCATTTTCAGGAATGTTTAATGTCTAATGTTGCTGCCATTGTTATGTTTCAGCCAATATTTTGCTAACTGCTGTTGCTATTGCTGCCGATGCTCACTTTCGCCCCTAGCAAATTATTAAGTTAGATAGGTGGTTTTACTCGCAGTGGTTTTCTTTTGTATTTCTAGGTCTTTTGTTAAAGACCATGCTAATCTGGCCCAAAACTAAAGCCAGTATCGCATCTTTGTATGCGAATGTATCCAGTGACATGCTGTATTCTCCACATTTCAGGAAATTTTTAATTTTGCAGTTAGGTACATCTGCAATTGGGCCACTGGAGGGGAGTGGGAAGGTGACAACTTAGCTCAGCAAAGATTGGTTCAGTTTTTTTTCCGTGCAGCTAAGTTTCCAAAAACGGAAGTTCTCTGGTTATTTCTCTTGTGTTTGACGCTATCTAGCGGTGTAAATGTGCAAAATTCAAGGGTTGAGAATCTCTTTGTATGATATCTTCAAAGCAACGTGCCATTCCTGTTTTTTTTTTGTGGAAATTAAATTTTGTTTTTATTTACATGGCCGGTGTATATTAGAGTCCGTTTAGCAACGAGAATTTCGAAAAATTGGACAGGAGGAGGCTGGGGAGGAGGATATTTTATTTACTGGAGCTGCAGTCCAAGGCTATGCGCCCAATCTACAAGCTAAAGATAAAACTACAAACCATCACAACCTTTGCTACAACCAATAAACTACAGTCCACATATTGCTTATTGTCCATAGAGAGATCAACTACAAACAACAAATAGACAACAATACACACTTAGAAGCGTATAGGCGTATAGGCACCATTTATAACAGAGCCACATTGCATTTCACATTATCCACAACAGGCCTCCAAACAGCAATTTACACTCGATCGTGGCAAAGAGCTGGGGTGGCGGCGGGGCTAACAATTTCAAATTTTTACAATGCTGCAACATGTAACAATGGGGTTACAATAGGCGAGGCGCAAAATATCGGATTATAGCTCACTCGAACAAAATGCAACAATTATGGTTGGGTGCCGGGAAAGTAACATTGTCGTTCTTTGAGTTAGCTAGCTAGTTGTGGAGAACCAAAATTAAATTAAATGGTCATGATTTTTCCTTAAATCTTTAATTTTAAACCGTAGGGTGCGAAGTCTTAAATTTTGAGGCCGATTGGGCGGACGACATGACTGAGTGATTTATTTACTTTTTCAATGCGGGCTTCGGGAAGCCAGTTGAATTGTTTCCGCGATTGTTTGCCGTGATACTGCAACAATCCAGAATCAACTACTCATCGAGATGACGCGTGCTAAATCTAGAAACCCGCTAATGTGTTGCCAATAAATAATAATCATGGGACAAACCTTCGGCGGAACCTGAACATAGTATGCATTTCTAATGTTCCGTTTTTTCCAAAACAAAAATCGGTGGACAGTGGACAGATGATAGACCAGACCGTAGCAATTACAATAAAACGGAAGACAAAAAAAGCCAACACATTAACTGGGCAAAAAACGGCTTAGCCGTTTAGAAAAAAAAATATTAGAGCTCGTATCCCCATACACAGCCGTGAAGGTTACACGAATAAAATTGGATTAGAGTTCACTCGAACGTAACGAACTATAATTTGAACTCCAATTCGCAAAACGTAAACCCACAAACACACACAAAATAGACGCCATAAACAGCAAAACGCTACAATATTGAAAGACAAAAATTCATACCCAAAATGAACACGTAGTTACTCAAACGAACTAGAAATAATCACCTCAAACGACCTTCAAACACAAATACAGGCAAAAGACTGTATACGTTTTTATTCGTATACCTTCACGGCTGTGTGTATGGGGCTTTAATGTTTTTGTTTTTTTTTCTAAACGGCGAATCCGTTTTTTGCTCAGTTATTGAATGTAATCTTAGACTGCGCATCACGCGAAAATCAGAAGGACTACCCAAACCACACTTTGCATGCAGTAACACGGGAGTCTGGACAAGGTTTATGAAAAAGAATTCCGGAATCGGACATGGGGTTGAGGAACCATCAGGGTGACAAAATGGACCAATAGCAAGAGCCAAAATCAAAACAACAACGAGACGACGAAGCCGTTTATAATTGTTACGGCACCCGATTGTTAAAAGATTGATTGTGGATGAGTGTTGTGAGTAACGTTGTTTTGGGGTGTAACGTTTTCATTTTACTCTCCAGCTACCGCCTTTGCCTAGTGGAATGATGTTACTATACCTTCAAAGGCCGACCCTTTTTAGCCAAACATCCAAACAGCAAAGAAAGCGAAGCCCGTTCCATTATATCGACAGCGAAAATGACGACGGCTCTAGTACAATATAAACAGGTACACTTCCATAAAAATACACAGAACCTACTATTGTGTTATCAATGATGCAATAAACGATGTGTCCAGCAGCTAAAAATGTGCGCCTGGCTTATTTTAAAAATTAACATTTATTTTTATAATAAAAACAGGTATTCTTCCATAAAATATAACCTACTATTTTGTGACGAATACACAATAAGCGATGCGTTCCTCATGACCTAAAATGTGTGCCTGGCTTATTTTGGAAATGAAACATTTTTAAAAAAATAATATAAACAGGTACACTTCCATAAAAATACACCAGACCTACTATTTTGTCATCAATGCTGCAATATCGATGTGGTCTTTAAGAACTAAAATGCGCGCCTGCGCGCCATAGCTTATTTTGGAAATGAAACCTTTTTTGTTTTTTTATAAAATATAAACAGGTGTACTTCCATAAAATGCACAGCAAGTACTATTTTGTTTTCAATGCTACAATAAGCCATATGTTCCTCAAGAGAAAAAATGTGTGCCTGGCTTATTTTGGAAATGAAACATTTTTTTTTTTAATAATATAAACAGGTACACTTCCATAAAAATACACCAAACCTACTATTTTGTCATCAATGATGCAATAATCGATGTGGTCTTTAAGAACTAAAATGCGCGCCTGCGCGCCATGGCTTATTTTGGAAATGAAACATTTTTTTTTTTATAAAATATAAACAGGTATACATACTTCCATAAAATGCACAGCACGTACTATTTTGTTATCAATGCTACAATAAGCCATATGTTCCTCAAGAGCAAAAATGTGTGCCTGGGTTATTTTGGAAATGGGTACACTTCCATAAAAATGCACAGAACCTACTATTTTGTCATCAATGCTGCGATAAGCGATGTGTTTCTCAAGAGCTAAAATGTGCTGTCGAAATGAAAGAGGTTTTTTTTTTTAATAATGATCTAAACAGGTACACTTCCTTAAAAACACACAAAACTTACTATTCTGTCATCAATGCTGCAATAAGCGTCATGTTCCTCAACAGCTGAAATGTGCGCTTTGCTTATTTTGGACAGAAGCATTTTTTTTTTAATAATATAAACAGGTGCACTTCCACAAAAATACAGAGAACCTACTATTTTGTCATTAATGCTGCAATGAACGGTGTGTTCCTTAAGAGCTAAAATGTGCGCCTGGCTTCTCTTTTCCTATTACTGGATTCACGCTCTAATTATCAACATAAAGTTTATTTTTGGTTAAACGGGGTAACAAGTCAGCAAAACAAGTTTCAGGACATCCGTGTTTTACCTTATCGGACATTGTCTAAACGCACTTTAGTTTTTTTTTTTTACTATTTGCAGGTTTACTTTGCTAAAAAATGTAGTAGTCAATAACAGCGAAGACACAGAAACGATCAAGACTCAATTAACAGAACTGGTGAATACAGAGACTCGAATTATCGTGCTGTACTCAACCAGGGAGGAAGCATCATACATCTTCCAGGCCGCCAACGAGTTAGAACTCACAGGAAAGGATTACGTTTGGATCGTAACTCACTCCGTAATCGCCGATGCAGGGATGGAAGCCCCATTTACATTTTCCAGTGGAATGCTAGGTGAGTTAACAGCTTATTATTTATCTTTCTGTGCATTAATTGGACGGTTTATTATGTAACAATTTTTTGACTGGCTGTAAAAAAATTAATGATTCCCCCCCCCCCCACCCAACACATAGACGAAAAAATGTTCAGCCACCCTCCCACTATTCCCGTAAAGTATGCATCAACAAAATATGGATAATGAAGCATGTCAAATGTGAGACCTTGACATTTTAAATTACTTCATACTGCAAAATATTCCAGTTTATGCCGCCCGCGCACTGAGCGACTTGGCCGCGCGGCCAGGTTGCTGCAGCCAATGAAAATGATTAGTGCGTGGTTTTACATAAACAGTAAGCATTCTCATTGGCTGCAGCGACCTGGCCGGGTGTCCAAGTCGCTCAGTGCGCGGTCGGCCTTAGATGCACTTTCTGAGCTAGAAATATGTACCTCATTCATAAAGCTTGTTTATATACTGTTCTGCATTATCTCTTTCACAATATATGCAATAAAAAGTTTCATAACTAACAGTCGTACCTTTTCCCCAAAAGAACAAACAACAAACAAGTAATTTGCTGCGGTTTTT
>JAHWFP010034824.1:0-11738 GCA_023313725.1 Lithobius niger | reverse complement strand
CGACCTACACAAGGAACTAGGAGTGTGCGTACATAGTCGGCTCAGTACAGAGTAAAACTACGTGACAAACGTGAAGTGAAAGTGTGTCGAGATGCGTTTACGTCAATACTGCACGTAAGTCACGGACGTGTTACTAGATTGTTAAAATGGAAATTTGATAATGGCACAACACAGTCAGAGAAACGTGGCGGTGACCGAAAAGAAAAAAAGTTTGGGGCACGCCGAGTAGCTGTGATTGAATTCATAAAAAACGCCTTTATTTGCCTACCGAACTTGTCAGCATACGAAATGTGTGGAAAATGTACAATCTGGCAGCAACTGAAACTTTGATGTAACTTACACGCTTTTCTACAGAATTTTCAAAACCAAATTCAACTTGGGATTTGGTACTCCTTGTTCAGATGCGTGTTCATTTTGCCTGCGAACTAAACATTTGTTAGCCACAACTAGTGATGTTAAAATAAAACAGGAACTTCGTACCCAAGCCCGCATTCACAAGCTTAAGTCGAAAGCTTTCTATGGCCTGCTGAAGGAAAACTTGGCGCACATTAAGACATTCTCGTTCGATTGTCAACAGAATCAGCCAATGCCTAAAGTGCCTGACCAATCGGCCTACTGTAGCCGCCAACTGTATCAGTATCATTTTGCAGTTGTTGAGCAGACAAGTGACGGTGCGATGCCAGTTAATGCAGTTCACAGTGACACTTGGAGTGAAGCCCAAGCTGCGAAGGGAAGCAATGAATTGCCAGTGCAGTCCACCACACTTTAAAAACTAGTGAGTTCAATAGGGTGTCAGAGGTGCGTCTTTTTGCTGATGGATGCTCAGGGCAAAATAAAAATTCCATGTTGTTGTGTATGGTGATGTGGTGGATGGTTAACGAAGTACCACAGAATGTAGATGAAGTGTCAATTATTTTTCCAGTCACGGGGCATAGTTTTCTGCCTCCAGATCGTGTGTTTGGGGTAATAGAGAAGGAAATACGCAAGCAAGAGGAAATCATAGCCCCAGATGGATACAAAGCAATCTTTGCAAAGCATGGGACCGTTTTGGAGGTTGGAAAAGACTGGCATGTGCACGACTGGAAACATTACACAGCGGAACACCTAAAGTCTACATCGGCAATGCCATTTACGATAACAATGTGTAAGCGCTTTTCAATAAAACGTGGAAGGACTGCAAATGCTGCACCCTTGATTAAAGGTGAACCTCACTACAACGTGTTATTTGCACAGCATACCCCTGTCTTGAAAAGAGGAAAGTGTCTGACCACACTGCCACCACAAGTACCCATGTATGCGAGTAAAGTAAGCGTTTTAAAGAGTCAGGATGTTTGTAAACTGCCAACTACACACTTCGGGGAAAGCTGGTTGGAACGTGAAGAACTGCGTTATTTCTCTGTAGTTATCGAACGTCAAAACAACACTGCAATTGTTCAAGAAGAGGAAATGGACCATCCTGAAGACTGTAACTATGGAGATGAGGATGAACCTACACACAGTGACCATTCTGAAGAATGCAATTATGGTGACGAAGATGAACCTGCAATGTATGTCTAAATCGTTCATGCTACTTTGATGAAGGTTACGTTGTTAAGCCTGTGCTAAAAAAAATATACGACTTAGATCTCAGTTTTCAATATCGCAACCAATACATTAACTTTGAGAATAATTCATTTTTTGTTCTGTATCATCAGTAATAAAATTTTTTTAACCGTACACATTTAAAAAAAATCGTTAACTTTCAAGATAAGCCAGATCCAAGTATGTTACAATCTAAGTGAGCCAGATCAGATATTTGCAATCAGAATGGGCCAGATTATCTTTCAATTTTTATAGCCTAAACCATTCCACTTTGATTTTTTTGATTAGGCCACAGTTATTGGTGTTAGTCCATGCTATACACTGAACTTTTTTGTAGCTTCTCATTATTGATTAGCATACGAGTAAAGAAAAATGCAGATTTTCACAAGTTAAGGTTTTGTGGATCTGGCCCATTTTGAACGCAACCTCTTCATAGGGATGGGTCGGTTTATTTTTTTTGATTTCGGTTCCGGTTTCGGTTTTCACGCCCAAAAACCTCGGTTTCGGTTTCAGTATCAGTTTTTGCCACCATCCACCCAAACCAGATTTTCCTAATTTTTTTTTTCTAGCAACAGTTGTATTACTTGTATACTTACTCCTGCTTTCACTTTCAGCAGCGTCATAGACCGTGGGTATAGCTGTGGTACCATTTTCCTTTACTATTTTCGTTTTAATAGCTAAGAGCTTTGCTGTCATTTATACGTAGAAAATGATAATTAATAAAAAAAATGTAAAACAACAAATAATTTTTTTGATTTTCGAACACCGTACGAAAAACCGACACAAAATCAGAATCGGTTTCGGTGTCGGTTTTCAGTAAAAACCGAAAATGCGGTTTCGGTTTCCAACCCATCCCTACCTCTTCATATGTCGTCTATTGAAAGGAAGTTGTCGAAAAATAAAGAGAGAATTGCACAATGAAGGAAATTAGGCAGAAACGTCTTAAAAAGGGGAAGTTAAGTGCAGTGAACAATTCTACATCAAGTGTTAATTGCATTACAAATAATGATGAAGACAGTTCCGTCAACGAACTTGGGGAGCAAACTTCCAAAAACAACCCCATTTGTTTCACCTGAACTTGCTGCAGCGCTCGACAGAACCAGGATATCTGAAAGATGTGCTGCTACTTTCGTATCGCAGCAACTGCAAAATGTTTGGGACATAAATATAGACGTATCATTCTTAATACGCACTGTTCGTCAGGAAACAGTTACTAACCGTGGGAGTAGTGCGGAGGAAACAAAAATAAACTTTAATCTTGAGAAGCCAGTTGTAGTTCAATGGGACGTGCAGATTGCTGACAGACATAACTAGTAATATGGTGCAAATAGACCGTCTTCCCATTTTAGTAACAGAAGGAACTGAGAAACTAGTGGGTGTGTATAAGCTATAGTCTGGAACAGGCGATGCAATTGCAGAAATCACTGTGAAGACACTTCAGGGGTGGAATATGGCAAATTTGCAAATTTCTAGTGGAATAACGGTTCCCGAGTTGCCAAAAAAATCCAATTCAAGTCCAGAGACTAAAATCTGATGCAATTTCATGTACTACGAAGCAGTTGCAAGTCAATACTCCTCCAAGAGATGACTACCGCGAGTTCCTGGAACTTCATTAATCGTCCTTGGTGCAAAACATTCAAGAGTTTCATGGTTTATAAACCTGGTGCTTTCCATGTGATCTACTGTATCAAAATCTACTGTTACTAAAAATGAACAGAAGGGTCTGTTCCACTTCTTCAGACGATTTTCAGTCCTTCTGTACATGAAATAGTGATTCAGTTGCCCTATCGCCACTGACGCTCCCCGCAATAATCTGGAATTTATTAAAAAGTTGTATTCCTGTAAGGAAATACATGAAAATGTTGCCAGTATTGCTACTGCTAATTTAAGAAATAACAATATGACAGAAATAAATTCTCCTCTAGTAGGTAGCTTACGAAGGTCAACCATGGTGGTGGTGGTAGTACGAGCGAGTATAAAGTGAGCTCTTCATTTCAACCCATTTTATTATATATAAATGACTTTCACACAAAGCATGTTAGTCTCCCTTATAGGTCAATGACAAGTTAGTTCGACTTTAATGATGGAGGCCATGTTTTAAATAGCCGTGCAACAGCTGCAGGGTCAAGGTAAAAAAATAAACAGGACCTTGAAGGCCAGATTGGTCAGCAGGCGACTGACTCTCAGCATCAGGCATAAACTAAACCCGATACAAGCAGATGACAAATACTAGGAAAACGAACAATGAATAAAGAAATAAGACAACACAATTACGGATACGAATAGTTTATTGATGCCAAACAAAATATCACACATGAGACTTACATAAAAGTTCAATGAACGTGGTGAGCAAGATAACAAGCCTAAGTGACATAAAAACAAAACTGGGCAATATCACGCATTAACAATTAGTACGTCTTTTATACAGTAGTGCCCGTACGGCACACTGGTCACACCAAAATCGCATCGATTCATCGTTTACAATCTTGCACACTTAATAACATTTTATTGTGACCAATGCTACAAATATGGTGCTTGAAGCTACAAATAGCCATTTGCTTAAAGGAAAATAAATGTGATTACTTAAAACATTGCAGGTAATGGTCACCAGTAACAACATTTTGCAGTACACGTTCCTTAATAGCTTTACCCATTTATCACCAAACAACAATGTGTACAGTTTGACTTCAGGCCTACTATAACAGTTATCGGTCAGTAGTTAGAAAATTGGTATACAACGCCACGGCACCGGTACCAGTTTGTGTATTCATGTCACGTACGCGGGGTCGAACTTTTTTGACAGCTATGTACCTAGTCAAACCTGTTTATACAGTCCGATTATTTGTGCAAAAGCAATTTACTCGTGACTAGTTAAACCTTGTAACATTGCTGTGTTCCAGACAACATTTTTTTCATTTTAATTTATCTGAAAACCTGTTCTATTCTTTACTTTAAAAGTCGTACATATAAAGTACTCATTGTGCAAGTATGTAAAATGGCGTGTGGGAAGTATTCAAGGATGCAAACTAAACCAAACAAGTTTCAGTCACAGTTTTTTTTTATTGGTTATTTTGTAAACACATAAACCATTCACGTGTTATGTCGAAGATTGTAGGAAGCAAATTGTATGTATGGAATGTCAAAGGTCTCCAGCCATACATTTATTTCGTCTTGAAGGTACACACAGGAAACAATCAAAAACGTCATTCGTATTTCAAGGCCCAATCAAAAAACGAGTCACGAAGTAAACATGCTCTTGCCAAGCATCTTGTTTTTAGCCATCCTCCAAAGCTGGTTGGCCAACCAAGTCACGTCTTTCTCGTGTACCTAGAGAAATAAATTACTCGGTAGACGTGTTATCCTTCAGGCCAACCAGGATCTGGCCAGTCAAGGGACACTAAAACAGCCAAATAAATCAGTGACATGCAAGCATGTTTTTTCCTAAGCTGATCAATCCCTAGTCACGTTTTCTTACTTTTTTGCCAGACGTAAACACGTAAATAAATCACACACGTATTAAAATTGTTCTCTTACAAGTACATTCGTTGCTTTGGAGTGAAGTAACATGTAGCGTAGCGTGAAGTGACTTTAACTTTAAAAGTGCACACGACAAACCCTAGCATCTACACATCATTAAAGATGTATGATATGCTGTGCGGGCATGTGCGCGTGCGTGTACCTGTCCTCCTGTTGAACCAAGGCAACTACAAAGATGAGACTATAGGACCAAATGAAAGATAATTAAATTGCGCTTACTGAAGCGCACCCTCAATTAAAAGCGCACCCGACAAAACGTAGTATCTGTGCTCTTGCCTTCTGTGTGGGTGTAGAAAACTGAATTTTTTTTATGGATATCGTTTTTGTTCAGTTTTCAATTAAACTTAAATCTATGTTTTTGAAATAAAATGCATACACCCATTTTGTAACTGACTGTCACATATATTTTACTTAAAACCATTTTTTTTCCTCAAAAATTTAATCAACTAAACGAAATCTAGGCTGACACAAATAAAATGTTGTGTGGTCATGACCGCGTCAAACAATTCACGTTTCAGAGCCTACACAAAACCATTATTCAACGGAAATGACATTAATAGTTTTTTTTTTCAAACTGAAGTTTTTACGACCAATTTCACACTTTGTGTGATTCTCAACACGAAATCGACCATCTCATCAACTTACAAAATACAGTAAGTGGACCATTTTACCGTGTGATCAAATACGGTTTTTCCGTGTTAAAAAAGAAAATGGATGTAACAAAGTTAGTAACTTGTACATCAAACACTTTTAAGTCGAGTCTTCCCACGTGACACCAAACAAGGCTTTTAATAAACACCCTTTTTAGTCAAGTGGACTTGACTATGAATGGAAAACTAACCTGCAGTAGCACGGGTCAATACGGCTCCTACTTGTATATTCATGTAACGTACGCGGTGTCATACTTTTTTCCCAGTTATTATGTACCTAGTCAAACCTGTTTATGCAGTTTGATTATTTGTGTAAAAGTAACTAGTCAACCTTGAATTGTTGTTTGTGTTCCAGACAAACACAAGGCATGTGATTAAACTTGCTGTGGTTGCATAACAAAACAATAATCCAGACAACCTTGATTTGGTTTTTCAGCATAACATTCGTATTATAATCCAGTCACATAAATGTACGTCACCAAAACAGAACTGGTCACGACTGGATGTTAATGTTCTTTACTCGGTTCTACGTGACATTAAATAGGCAGCCTGTATGTATGGAGTGGCTGCTATTCAGCAGGACGAATGACGGTTCTCAAGGACACAAACTAAAGCCGACAGAATGTAGTCCTAACGACTCAAAAAGTAGTTATCTGCATGCAGCTTAAACATCCATCCTGTAATGGAATCAGTTTTCTCCAAAGTACAGCTATCCTGTAACTGTACGAATAAGAAGTTCTCAATGGCAGCTGCGTTGCTCGCCTTGATATTACATTCCACTACACGTTTCTCATAATAAAAGTATTGTAGAAGATGTGCAGCTTCTCAAAACAATAAGAATCATTTATGTTTAAATGGGAACATTCATAGATTGATATGACCAATAAAATGAATGAGTTATACAAGTAAACATCTACTTACCGTGAATTGTGTTACGGAGCGCTATCACTTCAACCATGGCTTTAATCTTCTTAAATTGGTTAGTCCGGATAGTGATTGGCATAATTTTATTTATTCCGCACATTTACTTTGTTGTCTTTTTTTTTTGAGAGTCAATGGACCGTTAAGACAGCAAGAACACGTGTATGAATGTATCTTGCCGAGAGGTGATGTGATGACATGTGAAGAGATTGAATACGGCCATTATCAATACAAGCACCACCTCCGTTGCCAGCACCACCACCTCTACCACGGCATGGCGTCGATGACGACAGTGGATGTATGATCCCACGTCCATCAACATAGACGTGGATAACGACTCCAATCGCACCAACACGACCGAAAATAGATGATGTGATGAAATTTACGACGTTTCATCGAAAAATGACAACTAGATCTACTTCTATCAAGAGGGTCACATCTATCATGTTACAAACGACGCGTGATACTCTTCGTAAAACTAGCAAAGCAGACAAATTGACAAAATAAACATGTACGATTTTATTTTAATAAAGTTTCATTCCTTACCCCGTCCCACAAATATATAATCTAGAAATCTATTTATTTAATGTTTTTTGTAATTTTAGTATGAAACCAGCAGAATAGTAGAATTCAAGAATAGCTACGAGACTTCGTTTTATCGTAGGCGCCACATTCAAAGTTGTAAGTATTTTGCATCTGCAGACATTCCATGATGGAAATGTAAGTGATATTGGCAGTGATGATTCGGAGGATGACATTATGGATGCTAGATCAGATGAAAGTGGGTAATAGTAATAGTAATAGTGATGAGTAATAGTCAGCCGGAAAATGGCCAAAACAACGAGAATGGTGATACTGACACCAGTGGGCACAAGGCCGTCATTTGTATTATGTAAACATGTGTTCCGGCTGTAAACAATGGTAATGTAAATGTAACGTAAATGTAATGTAAATGTACAATGTGTACATGACCCTGTAAATAACAACGTAATTAGTGACGTAAACACTGCACATTCGTCACGTGCTTTGATGCCATCATGTGCGCCAGCTGTGAGTGTAAATAACGTTGCTATAAATAGGAACGTGCATTCATCTGTAAATACTGCTGTAAATTTACTGCACATACTGTGTAAATAACACTCTAAATGCTGTTGTTACATGGACGACTGCAAAAACTAGTGTAAACAAATATCCCCAGTTTGTAGGCAGTGAAGGTTTGTGTGTTCCTGTTGACATTGAAGATCCGCTCAGTTTGTTTACGATTTTATTTCCAGAATCACTTTTTGTAAGTTTGCAAAACGAAACGAATCGTTACATAACACAATGTGAGCGTACTGAAACTGTCGAAGCTACGACAACTGACAAAATTGAGGCGTTTATTGGCTTGATTTTAGCAATGAGAATCCATAAACTACCACGAATTGAAAACTGCTGGAATGCATATTGGGTTCTCAAAATTCCACAGTTTACCCAAGTATTTCCTATATGGCATTTTTAGGGATTGCGTAGCAATTTACACGTAAATAACAGCGAAACGGCATTACCTCGAAATCACCCTGACCATGATAAATTACACAAAGTTCGTCCAGTCCTAACAATTCTTTCAAGAACATTTGAGGATGCCTACAGTCCTTCTCAAAATATAGCGGTTGATGAAGCAATGATTAGATTCAAATGCCGCCACTGTATGAAACAATATCTGCCCAACAAACCAATAAAACATGGTTTCAAGATATGGTGTGCAAGTTGCTCCTGTTGCAGATACATCTTGAGATTTGACGTTTATAGTGGCAAAGCTACAAACAACCACACAGAAGTTGGGCTAGCTCATCGAGTTGTGAAGAACTTGGTTTATGAATAATTTGGAAACAAAAATAATGTTGTTATGTGGACAATTTTTGCACTTCTTTTCGTCTTATCGATGAGCTCAGAAAAAGTAGAATTTTTTTATGTGGCACAATAAGGATGGACCGCGTAGGGTTTCCAGCCGATGTAAAGGATAAACAGCTAAAGAAATCCATGAAAATGGGTGATGCCGAGGTACGAACCAATAACGAAATCACTGTCGCATTATGACAGAATAAATGAAAGGTTTCACTGATGTCCAATGCCTACCCCTCTCACGAAATCGTAGGACAAGTACAACATAGGAAGCAGAACAGAAATTGCGTAGTGCAGAGAAGCCATCCATGGGACAGCAGGAAATACAGGAATAGTTGAACCATGAAACGAAACAGAAACCAGGATTGTAGACATTCTTGCTGGTTTGGTAATACTATAAAATGAATGCATGCAACCGATGCGCCAGTTACGCCGATGTCAAGCCCCTTCCCCCATCCCCAACAGAATTACTACACTCTGTGTAGGTAAACGGACATTGTGTCTCGCTAACTTTTACACATGCAATGGTAATGGCAATGGTAATCAGAAACAGGTATGACAGCACCATCCATATCACAAAGCTCCCTAACACCATCGATAGTATTGAGGTTTCTTCTGATGTGTCCCAATCGAATGAAGACCAATCTGATGAAGAAACTTTTGCATTGATGGTTTCAGGCCCAGTAAAGAAAAAGAAATGACTGCACAAGTAATCAAGGGTAATCAGTGATAAGGTATATCATGATCGTGAGAAGTATCCTATGTTTGCTACCTGCAACTGTAAGAGAAAATGTGTTTAAAAAATATCGGAAGAAAGGAAACAACAGATTCATGAGCAATACCTAGGTCTACATTTATAATGATAGAAAGCGACTGACGTTTAGCAGGATTCTTCGACGAAGTACTCAGCGTAAAGTAACATCAGGACATCACTAGATAACATATACAATGGTATACAAGTCTACAAATCAAGAAAATACAGCACGTAGTTTGCAAACTATTCTTTCAGCACACACTTGGCTATAAATCTGATACAAGTAATCACAGTTTTATTTGCTTCACATCTAACTAAAGGTACGATCCGACATCCTCCTGATCTCCGTGGGCGACATGCACCTTCTCATAAATTGTGTGTTGGTCAATATAATACTTTCAAAGAGCACATACTTTTCATTCAATCCAAGTGTCACCCAATACCGCCACGATATGAATCGACAAGTTCTGCTAAACTAGGCAAAAAGCAATGTGAAACCTGCATAATTACAGAAAATTAACGCTCATGTGGCAGTGACTGTCCTGTTTGCAAAGATTCGGGTAACCACATCGTAAATGTGAAATTTGCAAGAGAACGCTATCAGCGCGAACGAGCAAAAAAGTGGCCGACGGATGCGTTAATCGTATACTGCAATACGCAAAAGTTTATGATGTTGCCAATATTGCCTGGAGTGAAGACTGCAGCCTTCATAAGACGAATAGTTGTATTCCATCAAACGGTCTGTGCCGGTTACGCCGAAACCCAAAAGGAAATAGAAACCTCTGCTCAGTCAAGCAAGAGATTCAACTGAGGAAAATCAACCAACCATTTCAAGTTATCATGGTCAATCAATCAGCCCATCTACTCCACCAGTTGTAAGAGCAAGTTCAACTAAAAAGGAAATAAATCTTGGAAGTTTTATGTCATGAGGGGATTTCGCTGCATAATGGAGAAGATCCAGCTACTGCATTTGTAGCTGCTATGAAGTATTTTCGTGATATAAAACACTTTCAACTTCTGGTGTGATAACTGTGGCGCCCAGAACAAAAATTGGATTATTTAGTTGCACGTTTCTCCCACAAAGAATTAAGAATCAAGAATTTGGCCCCGAAACCATAACAAAGGAGTATACAGAAAAGGGGCACACATTCATGAGTGCAGATTCAGTTCACTCAAAATTAAAAGGAGGGTTAAGAAACGATGGAAACGTTTGTGACATTAAAGACTTTTCGTTGCTGACAGATGGTGCAAGGAAAGGACACCAAAGGAGATAGAATATCTACTATAGCTAAGCCGAATCCCAGTCCAAGAAGTGAAATTTCACAAAGGGTCACTGCCAAAACGTCGCTATATTTTAAAACGGCGTTTGAAAGCAATTATCATGCATGCCATTACCTATGAAAGACTATGTCTCACAGAAAAATAGACAAGTTACAACCACTTGCCACATCACACAACATTCTATGCATATTAGGAACTAAAAACGTTTAACCCTATTCGCGCCGGACCCGAGAATTTCATTGAACGGCTGATCGCTTCCAAACGCCCGGACCAGAGAAGTCAACGGGAGCCGCTTTATCGAGCTGTAAGTCAGGCAACGTTGTGCATTAGTAGCTTCTGGAACGCTCATTCGCTTTATTCATCTGTTTGCTACAGTTTTCCACCAGTTTTGCTCACGTGACTACGTTTTAGCCAATGAAATCGATTTATTTCCACAATCATGTTATTATCTGGTTGCTGCCACAGCGCATTCCCGACTGTCCAAGATGGTGGCCACTGCATCGCGCAGTGGCTCTATCGATTCGGACGTTCAGTTAGAACCTGCAGCAGTTTCTACTGGAGAAAATTCCAATCCTGCGTACATTTTTGAGAGGTACACTTATTATCCAGATAGTGATAATGCTTTTTCTGGTGAAGCAGTTCTTCTAGTGAATCTGAAGACGATGGTCCTGATTGCGCCGGCATCCAACACGACGACGAATGGAGGCTGCCCACCAAAGTGGGTCCTTTTCAGCCTATCATTTCGCCGTTTACTCCCTTCGGTTGGACGAAAGGTTTAGGAATCTGCCAAACAATTGTTCTCCATTAGATTATGTGAAATTATTTTTCAACGATGTTGATTTTTCCGAGATTTGTAGAGAAACAAATCGGTACATCGGCGTGGCTTCGTCAGTCTTCTGTCGCACCGTCTCAGTACGCACGAGTAAATGATGGAACCAGTGACGGAAAAAGGAATGAACATTTTTTTTGCGCTGGTCATAGCAATGGGGGGGGGGGGGGGTTGGAGGCTTAATGGCGCGTCGACAGCTTGGGTTTGGCAATGGGATTACTGCCAAAGTCCATTTTAGAAGGGTACTGGTCGACAAACGAAATTTTGGGTATCTCTTTTTTTGGACGGATGATTCCACGTAATC
>JAHWFP010034823.1:58115-73574 GCA_023313725.1 Lithobius niger | reverse complement strand
CCCCCCCCCCCCCTCCACAACACTCCACAACAGTGTCACTGTTCAACGAATTACTACCCTTTAACGAATTACTACCCTTTCTGATCATAATCATTGTTGGAAGATAAGAACAGTTTTACCCTCGCCAAGCTAGGACATTTGGGGTCATTGGCTTCATGGTCAGTCGGAAGAGCTTTAGCCATTTTGTCAGACGCATTTTTTTTACAGTTGACGCAGCAGGAGTGGTCTTTGCTTTTCTTGCATTCGGCAAATTTGTGTGGGCCAGCGCATTGGCCAGAATCTCTGAATGTCTTTGCAGCTTTTAACAATGTGAGAAAACCCACTGCATTAAAAACACTAGGAGATAATCCGACACTTTGGATCTAGTCCACCTTAGGGTGACGTGTGAGTACGCCAACAAACATTTTTTCAATGCCGCAGGCACTTCTATGATAACACTCTCCGAATCATTTTTGGGGGTCTTTGAGCCTTCGTATAATTGCACAGTTGGCCATAAAGTCATCCAAATGTTTGTGCAGCGAGCTTATTTTGTTCATTTTGTTTGTACAGAACACTCAACAAATCTTCATTGCTTAGGTCATTTGGCACATCCTGCAACTTTAGTCGTGGATTTAATTTCTTAGGATTTTCAACACTGTCTTTTTCGGATTCCAAGATCGCTTTTAAAAAACCCAACCCACAAGTCCGAAAAAAAAAAAGGACGAAACAAGGCCCTACGAATAAAAATAAATGTTCTAACTTCTCGGGCCCCGCTGCACTCTCGAAAACGACTTTCTTCATTGCGTAGGTCATTTGGCACATCCTACAACTTTAGTCATAGATTTAATTTCAGGATTTTCAACACTGACTTTTTCGGATTCCAAGATCGCTTTAAAAAAAGGTAGTAACCCAACTCACAAGTCCGAAAATGTAAAAAAAAAAAAAGGACGAAACAAGGCCCTACGAATAAAAATAAAAGTTCTCACTTCTCAGGCCCCGCTGCACTCTCGAAAACGACTTTCTTCCCAGTTAAAAAAAAATATTCATGCTCATCGCACATTGTCAAGTACGTCTTCTAGAATAACAATTTTAGAGTAATATCTGTGATTCATGAGATCCCGTTGCCAGTATTACATACATAATATTGACCATCAAGGACCTATTAGGCCTTTTCGTGCTTGAAAAAATAAACAGTACCATCATCCCACATCAGTTTTTAGTAAATAAAAAAGAAAAGAAAATCCGTATTCTTCATCTTCTTCAGAATATTAATTGTCTGAGAAACATTTTTTCAATTTTGTGTGGTCTAAAGATTGTTTTCAACAAAATCTTACACCTAATATTTTTGTTACAATTGAGCCAATATTGATAAACGTTACTTAATGATTTTATGATTATTACGTGCAGTAGAATTTGCAGTTTTCACGCACACCAGCTACGTGAATTCCTCTCTTTTTTCTTTCAGCCATGTGCTTGAAACTGCACATGGCATGATGTTAACGGCGTTGTGGCAAGGGCGATTTTTGTTAATGGGTAATTGGTGCATACATAATTCCAGAACTGATTGGTTAACAGCACAGAAAGACACTACATTCTTGACAGTATGATGACAGCTTGGTTGGAGCAACGCGGCACTTTCATAGCATTGACTCGTTTCGTCATAGCCAGCATACCATTAGTTCTAGTATTTGCCGCAATCGTCCGTTTCAAATCTATGGTGGGGCTATCCTCTAGAGCATTGCATTGTGGGAGAACACGGTCTGTTGCCCTGGTAATGGATTCATCCTGCTGTTGAGCTCCTGGATGCGGAAGCAATGTGCGGTATTGGTCGTAAAATAAAAAAACTGTATTTTGACCAGCACCGCTTGCGATGACTCCCCTCGGGCAAAGACTTGACTTAACTTGGGTTCCGGCTTGAGTGAAGTGGGGCGGACATTCTGTTGTAAAAGTGATTTGTGGCGGGAGTGATCTCCGGTGAACCATAACTAGATATCGTGAAGGATTAATGCAATTTGTGACCCAGGCTGTGATTGGAAAGCGTCTTCCTTGATCTAGTTCACCCAAAAAAGCGATTTGTGGACTATCCCCACGCCGTTGCCTTCCCCCAGGCCGATCAAGTGGAAACATAACAATTTCGGCACCCGAACCAGGTTTGATATTTATTTTTCAAGAAGAAATCGACACCCTGAAGATCGGTGAAAACGTCGGCGATGGCGACGTCGTTAATGGCTATGGCTGTGAAGCAGTCCACGTTTTCTGCAGATTCTTCAAACGTTTTGGTAAAGTAGTGATCGTTGATAGACCCGGACCACTGCACTGTGACTGAGGTTGGCGCTAATGACCAAGTTGTCGACGCGCCATTCAGCCTCAACCCCCCCCCCCCCCCTCGTTGATAGACTGTATCACAGTTGGGACAATTTGGCGCACGAACTGGTCGTGTATGTAAAATACGCAATGGAAATTCAATGGAAATTTGGACTCGGAAAACCAATGTAAGTAGACGTTTCGAGAAGCACTATGGCGGCTTGGCCAACACGCCGCGAGTGTTGTAAGTATGGCTCATGAACTTTATTGGAATGATTTGGTACGAAATTTTGAATGAACGAATTTTGGTGAGACTGTGAACGTATTACCAAGGAAATTTGTCGTTGAATTTGCAATTAGTGAAATTTTTGAACGTTGATGTCGAGAAATTGCCGCAGGCGTTTCAACGTGACTGACATAGCCAGTAAATGCAATTCACTTTGGAATTCACATATTTTCTTCGATGTTTGCATTACCTTCACAGCATCTGCAGCACTGGATTTGTGGAAGATCATTTCATTAGTTGCATTGGTGGCATGCAGAAGTGAGAAGGAGAACTGGTATACAGAACCGGATTCTTCCCTTCCATCTTGAAACTGGCTACTGTTATCCCAATTTTTAAATATGGTGTTAAACACGAGCTGAACCACTACAGGCCAATTTCCCTTTTGCCTTTCTTTTCTAAAGTGATCGAGCTGTGTGTTAAGTCTAGACTGACAAGCTTCATAAACACATTAGGGCATCTATCCAAAAACTAGATTGGATTCCAGAGTGGCCTCAGCACTTAAGATGCATTACTGAAGGAGAACCGGCAGTTCCGACGCAACAAACGAGCCACTAAAATTAAGATCTTGCAACTCAAAACTGGCATTTGCACGCCTAAACTCTGTCAATTTAGATGCAATAACGTTAAAGCTTGAATTAACAGCACCGAAACAGTTTTCTTTTTCCATGAAACGCACTGCAGGAGTTCAAACCGGCATTGCTACACAACCCACGATCATCATACTTCCGGTAGGCACAGCAAAAATTGTCCTAACTGATTTAGAGTGTAGCTTACAAGAATACCCATGATTCAGTTCATAACTGAAAAAGAACAATGGGACCAAAAAAAAAAATTTACGAAAATGAAGCGAAATAAACCAATACCAAGCATGAAAGTTTTAAGTGCGACGTTATTCAATCGATCTAAACTGCAGTAACCGTACAAGTGAGCTGAACATCGTAAAAAACGACATGAATTTCAACCTGAATCGTATTAGTTGTGAGCGTCGACAACGTAAAAGTGCTTGCTGCAAATTTCGACAACGTGCTAACGGTTCAATAGTGCAAAATTCTCTGCAAATTTTCGTTCACAAACCCTGCCACAGTTCATTTTAGACGCCAAAGAAAATTGTTCATTGAATTTTGTACTCAAATTACTTTGAATTTCTCCACAACTCATACTTAACTGCACCTGTGGCCTGTCGGCCAAGCCGCCAAAGCGCACAAAGCAAGCATGTGCGGTGTTCTACTCGGCAAGGCGGGAGCTACTATGACTTCCAACCGGACGGATCGTATGTGAGTCGAGCCACATTTTATTTCCCATGATTGCAATTCGAGGTCAGAAATCGCTGTCTGAGAATCACAGTCTGAGAAAGAATTGGCAGGTAACGGGTTCAGATCCGTTCCGGTCATTCAGTGCCAATTTAAATTGCGCTATCTATTTTGGGCTCTACAAACCTGCCGATTGCTCAGACCAAACCCGTGGAAGTTTCGTTACTATGGCAACCAGCAAGAGGTCTAGGTGTGGGAATTGTTGCCCACCAGATTTATTGCCAAAGATGAGGGGATTTATTGGTCTCCTCCATTTTGCTCTGGGATGACAGATCCGTATCGCATTGTGGAATGGCTTTCTTTCCACTCTGTATTACGACGTGCAATAATCGGCGACAGGACCGATGCCCATCTTCCCAATCAGATTCACCGATACGAAATCCGGACCTTCAAGATTCAACCATTGGAAGCAGCGCCACTGGACGACGTGTCCTGCTGCATGCGCGACCTCCTGATTGACACAGTCCGACTACTGCAAGAGGGGACGATCGCCGATGCTGGCAAGGATCAGTTGAGTTGTGGCTATGCGAGAGGATCGAGACTGCGTGTCAGACAAGCAGACTGTGCACGAGGAACATGTACGATGGCTTCGCGTTTGTTGCACGTGGTTTTCTCTGCGAAAGTCAGGGGAAGTCAGCGTTGTAACTGTCGGTAGTTTGCAAAGTGTTGTCAGTGGGTTGGTGAGAACCTTGACATTGTGAGATTGTTTTTTTTTCTTTTCGACTTTGTGTTGACGTTTATTGAACCATGCTACACTGCGTTTATGCCGAAAAACCAGTTGTGTACTGCGTCGATTTGTGTTTGTTATCATGCTTATCGGTGTGGGTAATGTGTTCGGGTTGTTGTGTGTGTACTGTGGCATGGCTGTGGAGGTCACGTGGGGCACGGTACTCGCGTACGCTGCATCTTGGGGTGACCGATTCCATGAATGGTAGCTTGACACGCCCAATTACACATTTTAAGCTCATAAATCACGATTTCTGCTTGTTGGTAGCAATTTAAATGGAGCGAGTGCAGCTCTTGTGGTTACTTTCGGATTGCTATTAGCTTTCCGGCTCCTGTAGTGTTGTGATGCAAATGTTTGGTTTACCTGGTGTCGGGCTTTTAAATATAATTTGTGCATTGGGGGAGTCGGTGTCCTCGAGTCATGGGGGGTTCCCTTCGGTCCGGCACTTACTTGTTGATTGTCGCCATCTTGATGGTGTTCGTCGTCGGTTCCATCTTCCGCATGACATTGCGCGTCAGTTGGGCGATAAGTCTGTCCTCCTGTCCGGTGTTTTTCAATTTTTGCAGGAGGTACAGATGTATGACAAGATTTAGATTAGGGGTTTGAATAACATCTCTGTAATGTGTGGTGCAGTGGCAACCCGGACCACTGCACTGTGACTGAGGTTGGCGCTAATGACCAAGTTGTCGACGCGCCATTAAGCCTCAATCCCCCCCCCCTTCGTTATATTGCGCCTGCAGTGGAGAATTGATCGCCCCACGCTGCAGGAGCATTTCATTGGTTTGAAGGTGATACTTTAAATAGGTTCACAAACGATCCTTAACTTTGTTGGCTGGGTGGTCTTTGCTGCTAAGCTGACCGATTTGGAAGAGAATTTTTTAATGATAACATATTTAAACCACTGAAGGATATTCCTGTATATTTATGGTCAGGGTAAGATTGTTGTTGCATTTCACTTTGACTTTCTACGGAGCAAGGGAGTAACTATGGTAAAATCCACCCACATTAGTCAGTGGAGAGAGAGTTAGCGATGCGATAGAGCCTCTTCACTCTTGCGTGGAAATTGCATTACGACGTTAGGACTAACGTAGTACGTGTTTTCCCAGCATCAACCAAAACGTTTTGGGGATGAAACGATGTCAGAAACTATTCAGGTATGGTACTTGGCCATACATAATTCTCATGAAACAAAAAAAAATAGTCGATTAGCATTTTTTAGCAGATCGCGAACTTTGACAGCCACTTGTCTTCCAAACGGAAGTAGTTCCAAGATGGCAACAATAGCTCAATCGATGGCTTCTGCAGGTGCCTTTCCAGTTCCCAAAACAAACTGTAATGAATGTCTACAGCCAACAGCGCCAACATGATCAAAAGAAATCTATTCGTCGATTTGCAAAAGAAACATGATTGCTGGGCGGCATTCGTTGCAGAACAAAGTTCAGAGTAAGTTTTGGGTGTTTGACTGCGCCACGCAAACGAAATTCGAACAATGGTAACGCTTCATACCATTCCGTGAAGGAGGAAACAATATTAACGAAGAGTTAACGTAAAGATAACATGCAGGCTTGGCTGCAGTAATGCTGTTGATACTACGATGTCGTCGAACCGTGAACTGTGTGCATTAATTGACGGTATGAAAACACTGTACGATGACAACCGTTATTCAATCGACAGCCTTGCTGCAATGAACGGACACACGTACAGTACGACGAATTTACGCTTTCAGAAATTCTGAAAATGTTCATGATTTTTGTCGAAATGACGACATTGCATCTGTTGAAAAGTGACACGTGCCGTAAACGAATACGATTCTGTACCAATTTCTCTCGGACGACAATGAGACGAATCACTCGGGATCTGCATTTCGTAAACGTCAGCGTCACAGCGAACGTCATTGAACGAGACGATAGGATATTGTTTTTTTTTGGGGGGGGGGAGGAGGACATTCATTATTGAAGGAAACGTTTGTTAATGCTGGCCACACGAAATCAGTGTTTGAACAGGCTTGACTGTGAAGAGTTTCGGAAAGTTTGACAACTTTGGCTTGAAAGCGTCACGTAAGGATTGAAATAAGACATTCATACCCCACCTGCTTCTAACGCTCCTCAAAACGGGCTCTTTAAAGGCCAAACCAATACGGCTCTTTTCAGGAACATTTTTGAAAGACAGAAATCATTCCTGTTTAATAAAATTTGGTAATGCAGAAATAACACACACTATTAAGCATTAAACGTGTATTAACAACGCGTTTACAACGCGTGTTAACAATAAAGAAATGCTATAGGATAACACTGCCTTTGAAATGTGAAATTATTAGCAACAAAAATGTTCGCGCAAATGATTATTGTTATGCTATTTCTGCATTATTGTTTGAGTTGGTGCTCGCGGATGAATACAGACAGATCTTTACTTTACTTTACTTTATTTAAAAAATGCACTACAGCGCCGTACAGGCTTCGTAGCAAAATTGTTTAGAAAAATATTGTACATGCAAATAATAAAAAAAAAATAAATAAATAATTAAATAAACTTATAAACATGTTACATGAGTTGTACAAAAAATATCCAGAATTACATTTAAAAAGAAATTGGCATACCAACAATTGCAAAATAAATATTCTGATATAAAAGACTATGGGAATATTAAGCAGGCTGTGGTCGCGTCGCTGACACTTTCTCCACTGACTAATGTGGGTGGATTTTACCATAGGAGGGGGGGGGGGGGGGAATTGAGGCTGAATGGCGCGTCGACAACTTGGTCATTAGCGCCAACCTCAGTCACAGTGCAGTGGTCCGGGTTGCCACTGCACCACACATTACAGAGATGTTATTCAAACCCCTAATCTAAATCTTGTCATACATCTGTACCTCCTGCAACCAGAGGAAGATGCTGGCGTAGGAGAACTTGGAGTTGGTAAAGTTTTTATGATTTACATGCCTATTTGGTTTTAAGATCATTATTTTTTTTATTAAATACACCTGTCTTCGTGACGACAAGTGCTGGAAGTGCAAAATACTGCTTACAGTCAGGAGTGATTTAAAGGCTCGTGTGAGCACCTGACACCTTTGCATTAAATTTTAGAAGTTACCTGTGGTTGATTCAAACAATTATTGCCGTATGTTCAAACGCTTCTGCCTGGGCAGTTACGTAATGTTTACTTTTGACTAATGCGGGAATATAACTGCATAGCTTTTATTATTGCTTGAATTAAACGTTACTAGTGTCATGCAAAATGTAACATTAACTATATACTCGCCATATTACTTTTATTGGACAGAAGTAGTGAAGAAGTTAGTGAAATTTGTTAACTTGGCTTTCATGTAAATTGCTACATTACTTGGTTTCTTTGATTGGAAACATCTCCTTTTGTAACCTTTACAGGGTTCAGACATTTTTTTTATTTCTGAATTTCCCTGACATTTCCAGGTGCATCCAATGGCAATTTCCAGGTGTTTACGAGATGTTTAGTTAGGGAAAACAGGCATTAGCTAATGGGTTTATTAATATTTGTACGAAAATAATCCAACATCCTAGAAAATAGCTGTTTTAGACACTAGTCCAGACGGGACTAAACATATTTTCATTGCAGTGTTGGTACTAGCCTAAGATTTGGTTTATTGAAGTTGTATCTAAAATACTTGAACATATTAAAGAACAGTTTAAAATTTTTGATACTAGCCTAGGATTTTGTTTCTGATCTGCTAATTTAACTGAACTTAGAAATCAGACCCACGGGGATTTTTTCAAGTTACCCTATTCTTTTCCCTGATTTTCAAAAAAATTCTTGTTTTCCCTGAAATTTCCCTGAGGTTTTGGCGCCGTTTTCATTTTCCCTGAAATTTCCAGGTTCTCCAGGTTTTGTCTGAACCCTGCTTTGTCCTTCGGCTGGGGGGGGGTGATTGTGAGGAGGATTTCCCTGCCTTCCTATGTGGCTGCCCCACATTGCTTCCTGATCGCGCCCTCACCCAAACCAATGCTCAATGTATGAA
Organism: Lithobius niger; assembly: GCA_023313725.1. Lineage (NCBI taxonomy): Eukaryota > Metazoa > Arthropoda > Chilopoda > Lithobiomorpha > Lithobiidae > Lithobius > Lithobius niger. The sequence goes on along the minus strand of JAHWFP010034823.1, from coordinate 64,978 downwards.
ACAACACTCTGCAGCTGGATTCCAACGAAACTGCAAGTCACTTGTATTTGGAACCAGTTATTAAACCCTTTTTACTGTTAACACCAGTTTCCGAGGATTAATTCTGTGCCAAGTGCAGTGACACGTAACAGTGTGCGTGTGTGTCGTAGTAAAACACTGCCTTGCTGCGTTAGCGGCTAGAGTTACCGACACTGAAAGTGGCTTTCGTCATCGTCTCGACGAGGCGCTTGTCTCGTTGCAACACAAAGTTGGAGAAAACTTGCATCGCAGTTTGCAAACTGTTCAAGACAGACTGCAACGTCACGAGTCTTCCCTGGACAGTAAGTAAACTTCCATGAATGGCGTTTTGAAAACTCGCTACAGATCACTAGTGAGAGACTTGACGACTCGCTGTCTGCTGTAGAAAGTAAACTTAATTAACTCTTCCTTGAGCATCATTACGTCAGCGATTAACTGACACTGCTTCCAATCTCACCAGTGAATGTTAAACAGAATGTGACAGTTAAACAGAATGTTTACAGTCAAGTGAAGGGAATTCGTGCTACTCATGTGTCCATGGGTCCAGCCATGTCGTCGGTCCGCGCCGATATTCAGGCAAGGAATGACCGCACGGCTGAAGCCATGCAGACTATTATGTTAGCATTTAAGGATTTGAAAAGTGTACAAAATGATGTTGCTAATGTTAATGTCTCAGGCGACTCCATTGTCACATCCAAAGATAATGCTCATCCCCAATCACCCACCACAAACGTTCAGGTACCCAAGGATGCCGTGTCAAACCATTAGTTGATCATCCCCCCCCCCACCACCTGATGCACCCCCTGCCCCGAACGTGACCTCCCCCCCCCCTTCAGAGCGGCCAGTCTTTGGATTCACCGAGTCAAGGCAGAACCCCGTCAACTCCCCCACCCCTACCCCCACCAGTTGAAATGCCGACCTCAATCCAGGAAAAGAACCCTCCAAGTTCCAGTCATCCTGTGATTCTCCCCCCCCAGCCCCACTCCAGTGTCCATTAGTCACCCTTCCTGCAGACAGTTTTTCCAGGCTTTCTCCTTGATGCACTTGTTTCCCCCGAAGCTCTTACCCGACTCTAACCCCCATGAATGGCTAGAGGCCATGGACGTGTAGGTCTTGGAGAAACGGCTCTCGAGTGAGTCTCTGGACTCTCTCTTGCGATCAGTTCTATCAAGTAGACAGAGAGAATAGTGGATCACTTGGTCTGCGATTAGAGCATCATTCAAGGCCGACCATGTTGAAGTTAGGCCTGACGGAGTTGTCCTCACGGAAATCAATAACATGCATCAGCGTCAGGGTCAGTCCCCACAGGACTGTTTAGCGGCGCTGCTGGCTAAGGCTTACTGGCTTGAGCGTCCCCTCGACGATGCCACTCTCATCCCAATCATCATCATCGCTGGTTTGTCAGATTCACTACGAGACCTAGTGGCTAAACAGCGTCCCTCCACCATCTCCCAACTTCGTACCGTCTTTCGTGATCTACCGCAATGCCTAAGCCTTCCTCGAAATCGTCTCAAGATCCCGTAGTAATTTATCTGCTGTTCAGTCTGTCTTGTACCTGAACCCTCCCCCCATGGTATCCTATGGCAATGTACCTTTGTCTTTGGTTCCGGATGTTGTTCATTCTAAACAACCCCAATCAATCTTCGGGATTTGGGGTACAGTCAGCTTCCTTAGCTAGGGGTATCCCTGCACTGTCCACTCGGGGATAACAAAGTGCACCTCCCTCTGTCACCCTTCCTAGCGACAGTTTGTCTTCTCCAGTTGTTCTAATGTCTCCTGTGGTTGCGAGTACGAATTCGCTGGCGAGTCAGCAAGGTCAGGTCGAAGCTTCAGGTGTTTTCACTTTTGCTCCCCCACCTTCAGATCAGAATGGTCAGTCGCATCTAATGGGCTTGCTGGAGAGTAGAATGCTGTGCTGTTGGCTTTCTTGCCCCAAGACCCGCCACCTCCTCCAAGGCATTCCAAACGCAATTTGCAACCTTTCTCTGAATGAGTGAAAGACAAAATCTGCAGAGGATGCAGCCAAGTTGGTCACATTCAGCGAGATTGCCCGTCTAAAGGACAAGACAAAGACGTACGTCATGCGCTTTCATTTTAAGTAATAATAAATTAGCAATATTAAGTTATTCAAGATATTACGCTTTGGATTAATATTCAAGTACTGATTATTCTTAATTAAATATTAATTAATATAATTTGCATAGTTGCATCTAATTAATTCCATAACAATCCTTGAAAAAACAATAAGTTTGTCGTATCTGATGACACTACAGCTTATGCCTAGAATAATCAGTGTGTCTCAATTATCATTTTACCGCAATTAATTGGCCTACCAGCATATCTGATTTACCCTCCAATACGACACAACGATTATTCCCTCCGAGCTTCACTCGAAGTCGGATGTAGGAAAAACCCTCCAATTTTAGCCATACGTTTGAGGGAAAACCTGTCATCAATGGCATATCAGCTTGGAACCAGTCATGCTGAGGAAAAAAAATTCTAACTTTAAATGAGCCGTTATCTGTATAGATATTTCGACCAGGTGTTGATAATAGAGCTCTGTTTTTATAGAAATCAGCCTGTGAAAGATTGTGGAAAGAAAAGTTCATGCTTAGGCAGAAATCTTCGATTAGATTTTATCTTGCTTCTTTCCATTTTTCTTTCCAATTTTCGTCATCAGTAATTGTCCCTTCCTGGCTTTCGGGACATCTCATTCGTTTATCTGTCTTTGTCAGGACATATCATCTTATTCAGGACATCTCATCTTTTTCAGGACATCTGTCTTTGTTAGGACATCTCATCTTTTTCAGGACATCTGTCTTTGTCAGGATATATCATCTTTTTCGGGACGTCTTTCTTCTCCAACAACCATCTATCCTTGACAAGGTCATTTCTCCCGTGCATCTACTAACAGAGTGAATTCGGAAACATTATTTAAATACTTCCCTAGTTTTTCTTCAGTGCTCCTGCTTTTTCCCTCTTGTCCTCCATCTTTTCTGCCTGTCATCTTTTTCCAGATGTTACCTGTGTCCTCTTTTCGTTTGACATCCATCTTTTCCAAAGGTAATAATGTCATCGCGTCTACTAACAGAGCAAATTCGGAAACAACATTATTTTTATTTTTTTAATACTTCTCTAGTTTTCTCCCGAGTTCCTGCTTCTTCCACTTGTCGCCCCTCTTTTGAGTCTGTCATCTTTTCCATTTGTCACCCATCCTTGACAAAAGTAGTGGCATCCCTGACATCTACTATAACAGAGTGAATACAGAACAACATTATCCTACTGTTAATATTTTCTTTGTGCATTTTCTTCCATAACATCTCGGTAATGTGTGGTGCAGTGGCAACCCGGACCACTGCACTGTGACTGAGGTTGGCGCTAATGACCAAGTTGTCGACGCGCCATTAAGCCTCAATCCCTCCCCCCATTTTCTTCCTGTAATGCGTGTTTACCCTTGTATGAGATAAAACAAGTATCTATTTAATGCAATATTTCAATGATAACGTCTGCTTCGTTCAGCCGGAAGCTTATTGTCTCCAATATTGCAAAACTTTAATAGTAAAGTATATTTTTTCAACAGCCGAGATTCTCGTTGTCCCAAAATTGTAAACCTTTAATGTTAATGTATATTTTCCGACAGCTGGGAATCTCACTGTCCCGAAATTGCAAAATTTAAAGGTAATGTATATTTTTCGAGAGCCGGGAATCTCATTGTCCCGAAATTACTAAATTTTAAAGGTAATGTATATTTATTGACAGCCGGGAACCTTACTATCCCGAAATTGCAAATTTTAAAGGTAATGTATATTTTTGACAGGCAGGAATCTTATTGTCCCAAAATTGCAAAATTTAAAAGGTAGTTCCCATTTTTCGCACTTCCATCTGTAATAGTTGTCTACATTTGTGCGGGTACCCGTGCATACTTATAGAGCTCGTAATAATAGTTTATAGTGCACTATCAGCAATCACCCTGCGTCACCCGAGTGCCGCGCGAGGTTTTTCTTTTCTGGGGGGCGAACCGCCGCGACTTCTTTTTGCTCTCCATGGCAACTTCTTCTCCCCCCTCCCCCGCAAAAATTTCTTCCCCCCAAAATTCTTCCCCTCCGCGCCGCACTAGCAAGCGCCAGAGGAGGGAACCTGAGATGGTTGGGCCTGGTGCCCAGTTACCGGACATTGGTAAGAGTCGGGACCAAGTCCCGAAGTTCTTGGTGGTGACAGGCGAGGGCCGAGATGTTACACAACTCGGTCCGTTCGCTGTCCACAAAGCACTCAAAGGGAACTGTGGTTCCGATCCGAAGAGTGTCTCTCGGCTCCGTGCTGGGGGATACCTTGTTGAGGTTGCGGATGGGGCTCAGGCAAAGAGGCTTTTGAAGGCGGGTGCACTGGGGTTATGCCCGGTGCGTGTGGAGCCGCATCGTACCTTAAACAGCAGCAAGGGGGTCGTGACGTGCTTTGATTTGAGGGGTCGCAGCGATGATATCATCCTGGACGAACTCAAGTCACAAGGCGTTACGGCTGTGAAGCGTTTGACACGGAAAGGTGAGAATGGTGCCCAGCCAACTGACACCTTTTTCCTGACCTTTGATACGCCAGTTGCACCGCAACACATTACTGCCGGTTACCTGCGGTTGAAGGTCAGGACTTATGTACCGAATCCAATGCGGTGTTTCTGCTGTCAACGCTTCGGCCACACCAGCGGCTCGTGTAAAGGTAAGCCTGTAAAGGTGTTAGCTGTGCTCAGGCAGCCCATGAAGGCGCTGATTGTGCTGGCCCAGAGCAGTGCATCAACTGTGGTGGTCAGCACCAGGCCTCTTCGCGGGACTGCCGTGTTTATTTAGAGGAACGTCGTGTGCAGGAATTGAAGGTGAAGGACGGGCTTTCCTACTCGGAGGCCCGGAAGAAAGCAAAACTATCGGCAGCACCGATGACCAGATCTTTTGCACAGGTGTGCAGTGCGCCATTGCCTGGCCCAGTTAGTGAGTCTGCTGATTTAGCGGATTTGCGCGCTGAGCTCAGGTCTTTGACGAGGACGGTAGGCATGCTTGTTACTTTGTTGACCCAGCAACATCCATCTTTGCAGGGTCTTTTGGGTTCTTCGAAACCGGTTGATGCCTTGCCGTCGACATCTGCCCAGCCTGCTACTGTTCCTATTCCTGTAACTGTTCCCAGGCAGGTTAAGGCTGTAGTTAAGCCTCCTCCCGCCCGGAGTGCACCACAGAAAGTGTCGAAGAAGGCTCCTGCTGGTACATCCTCAGCACCACCCGTGAGGAAGTTGCCACCAGGAGAGAAGGTGAAACACCAGCTTGCTGAGGGGTCCATTGCATCCCCTCCACAATTTGATCCTCCTTTACCCATGGAGCAGGGAGATATTTCCTGTTCCACTTCTCCTGGGCTTTTTCCTCCTTCCGAGGACAACTTCGTTCTGGACCTCACTCCGGCTTTTGATTCGGGGGAGGATTCAGATGTTTTCGGGTCGCCCAGGGGAGGAATTGAGGAGGATGATTCAGTCTTAAGCCCGTCCTAATGCTTGCGCATTCCATCGTTCAGTGGAACTGCCAAAGTTATCGGACCCATGCAGAGGAGCTGCGGCTGCTTTTGTCGCATTGGCGACCTCTGTGCTGCTGCCTTCAGGAAACTTGCTTTAAGGCGTCGGATAATCCGGTTGTTAGGGGTTACTATGTCTACCGTCTGGATGCAGACCCTGTGCCACGTTTCCAACTCTGCGTCTGAGGTTACACGCTTTTTGGCAAGCCTTGTGGGATGGACAGGACGGCAATAAATTACGAGCTATTAAAGGCACTGTTGAGGAATGGCACTCGGCGTGTCGCCACAGTCGCCGTGAGGAGGTGGTGTTGGCCCGTTTGCGCATTGGTCACACTCTACTTACTCACTGTTTCGTTTTGCGGGGTGTTGACCCTCCTGAATGTTATTAGTGTCGGCGGCCACTTATGGTCCGGCACTTCCTTGTTGATATGCCATCTTCATGGTTTTTGTCGTCGTTTCCATCTTCCGCATAACATTGTGCGTCAATTGGGCGATAAGTCTGTCCTCCTGTCCGGTGTTTTTCAATTTTTGCAGGAAGTACAGATGTATGACAAGATTTAAATTAGGGGTTTGAATAATATCTCTGTAATGTGTGGTGCAGTGGCAACCCGGACCACTGCACTGTGACTGAGGTTGGCGCTAATGACCAAGCTGTCGACGAGCCATTAAGCCTCATCGCCCCCCCAATCACATAGTGTCGAATTAACGACTTTCCTTCAAACCACTATCAGATGGCTTTTTACGTGGTTCCGTTTTTTGTCCTTCATCTTGCATTTTCATTCATTTTAGACCTATTCCCATCTCCTTTATTCTTTACGCCACTCCTGGCAGAAATAAAGAAAAATAAATTTTATTATTACTTGTGCATTAACTTTCCAATTACCGTGTCACATGTCGGTCATTCCTTATTTCACTTGCTTGCTTTAAGGCGTCGGATAATCCGGTTGTCAGGGGTTACTCTGTCTACCGTCTGGATGCAGACCCTGTGCCACGTGCACATGGTGGTGTTGCAGTGCTGGTTCAACACTCTCAGCCGCATGCCAATGTGCCTCTGCACACTATATTTCAGGCGGTAGCAGTTCGAGTTTCTTTTCAATTCGACATTACTGTCTGTTCGGTTTATTTACCGCCGGTCTTTGGGGTTGGTGACCTGGAGGACCTGGTTCGCCAGCTTCCTGCCCCGTTTCTCCTGCTGGGCGACTTTAACAGCCGCCACGTCCAGTGGGGAGGACCTAATACTGACAACAAGGACAGGATCCTTGAGGAGTGGATGCAGAGGGGGTCCGTTTGCATCCTGAACG
>JAHWFP010034823.1:37239-58015 GCA_023313725.1 Lithobius niger | reverse complement strand
GCATCCTGAACGATGGAGCCATGACACACTGTAACCTGGCCACGGGCAATTGGTCAGCGGTGGACTTAGCCTTTTGCTCCCTTGCCGTCCCAGTTCACTTCACTTGGGCTGTCACTGCCGATCTGCATGGGAGCGATCACCTCCCCGTTGTGTTGTCCACGACACAAGGGGGTTCTGTGGCTTCCAGGCCAGCCCGGTGGGCGCTTAAACGTGCTGCATGGTCAGCCTTTGCAGAGGCTGCTGTATTTCAGCGTGCGGTTGAGGACTTTTCTGATGTAGATAAACTTCCCGTGTTTGTCCACACAGCCGCGGCGGGTTCCTGTTCCGTGGTGGACGCCTGCTTGCGGGCTGGCTATCCGGGCCCGCCGGCGAGCGTTGCGTGCATTTACAGTCATCCCAACTACTGACAACTTTGTAGCCTTTAAGCGCTGTCGTGCCCGTGCCAAGTATGTCATCCGTGAGGCTAGACGTGCTTCGTGGACAGCTTATGTTTTGTCGATCACGCGCTCCACGCCTTCTCAGCAGGTGTGGCGGAAGGTGCGCCAGATCTCGGGGAGGAACGTGTCTTCCCTGGTTTCACAGCTGCAGGTGGCGAATTCCGTGATCTCTTCTGTGCCGGATATCGCCGACTGTCTTGCGTCTGCGTTTGCGCGGGTCTCGAGTGATAACTGTTATGATCCTGGTTTCCTCAGAATAAAGCGTAGAGAAGAGGCTCACTCTCTAGACTTTCGCTCCGATGGGCTAGAGTACAATTTACCGTTCACCAGGCAGGAATTTGTTTCAGCTTTGTCCAAGTCGCATGACTCCGCCCCAGGGCCTGATGATGTTCACTATCAGCTGTTGAAACATCTGCCTCTTGCCTCCCAGCAGTTCTTGCTGGAGATGTTCAACCGTGTGTGGGCAGAAGGCTCTGTTCCGGCAGCGTGGAGGACAGCAGTGGTCATCCCGATTGTGAAACCGGGCAAAGACCCTACTGCTCCTTCCAGTTATCGCCCAATCGCTCTGACTAGCCTTGTCTGTAAACTTATGAAACGGATGGTCAGTGAGAAGTTGGTCTGGGTGCTGGAATCACACGGATTCTTATCTGCGTCCCAGTGTGGCTTTCGACGTATTCGGTCAACCATCGATCATCTGGTTGCCCTTGAATCGGATGTGAGGGAGGCTTTTCGCCTGCGTCAACATCTGGTTCAGGTTTTCTTTGACTTGGAGAAGGCTTATGATACGACCTGGCGTTATGGGATTCTCCGTAATCTCTATAACTGTGGCTTGAGGGGACAGATGCCACTGTTGCTTTCCGCCTACCTCTCAGGCCGTTTTTTTCGTGTTCGTGTCGGGGCGACTCTTTCCCGCCTGTTTGTCTTGGAGAATGGTGTGCCTCAAGGAGGTGTTCTTAGTGTCATCTTGTTTGCTATTGGGATCAACCCCATTGCTCAGCAAGCTGCTGTTCCCCAGTCATTGTTTGTCGATGACTTCGGCGTGCGCTTTCGGGCAGCTCGCATGCAGACCTGCGAGCGGCAGCTACAGCTGGCGATTAACAAAGTCCAGACCTGGGCGGTAAGTAATGGTTTCCGGTTTTCTCCGGACAAGACTGTGTGCATCCACTTTTGCCGCCAACGAACACTGCACCCGGATCCTTGCCTGTACTTGGGACAGGCACAAATTCCTGTTGTCCCACAGGCGCGTTTCCTGGGTCTGGTGTTCGATTCCAGGTTATCTTGGCTTCCACACTTGCGCCAACTTAAAGACAAGTCTTTACGGGCACTTAACATCTTGCGGGTTCTGTCGGGCACTTCATGGGGTGCCGATCGCACTGCCATGTTGCGCCTCTACAGAGCCCTTGTCCGCAGCAAACTTGATTATGCGTGCATGGTGTATGGTTAGGCTAGTGATTCGACTCTCCAGATGTTGGACACTGTGCATCACAGTGGCCTGCGTGTGGCGACTGGGGCATTTCGAACTTCTCCAGTGGTCAGCCTCTATGCTGAGGCCTCGGAGCCACCTTTGGCCATTCGTCGGCGGAAGCTGGCCATTCAGTATGCTGTGCGTTTAAGTGCTGTGGAATCCAGTCCTGCTTGGTCCATGGTATGTGAGCCAGACTTGCGAGTCGGTAGACGCAGGGTGGGTAAATGTGATTTCCGCGATAGGCTCCAGCAGTCCTGTCAGGAGATAACCTTTGAAATGCCCAGCGTCTTGAGGCTTGGGGGGATGCCAGTGGCCCCTTGGCTTGTCCCAAGTGGCATTTTCATTTTTGCTCTGGCATCCCTCCCGAAGGGTTCCACTCTACCAGCAAGGTACTTACAGGAGTTCCGGCGGCCGTATTCTCAGTACGCTGGTTATCAGCGGCTGTTTACTGATGGGTCGAAGTCAGACTCTGGCGTGGCTTGTGCTTGTGCTTGTGTGTGTAAAGGAGTGACGGTTGCCCATCGCCTTCCATCAGGCTATTCTGTGTTTTCTGCAGAGCTTTTGGCTCTCGGTTTGGCGGTGGAATGGATCCTTGGCCTTCAGGGCACGCATTTCATTATCTTTAGCGATTCCATGAGTGCCCTGGAGTCCTTGGCGAATTACAATCCTCGGAACCCCTTGACACAACGTGTCCAAGCTTTGCTTTCCCGCTTGCCTGGCCAGCGGATAACCGTGCTTTTCTGCTGGATCCCGGGCCATGTTGGGATAGGAGGAAATGAGCAAGCGGAATCTGCAGTTACGGGCCATTAAAGGCACTGTCGAGGAGTGGCACTCGGCGTGTCGCCGCAGTCGCCGTGAGGAGGTTGTGTTGGCCCGTTTGCGAATTGGTCACACCCGACTTACTCACTGTTTCCTTTTGCGGGGGGTTGACCCTCCTGAATGTTCTTGGTGTCGACGGCCACTTACGGTCCGGCACTTACTTGTTGATTGTCGCCATCTTGATGGTGTTCGTCGTCGGTTCCATCTTCCGCATGACATTGCGCGTCAGTTGGGCGATAAGTCTGTCCTCCTGTCCGGTGTTTTTCAATTTTTGCAGGAGGTACAGATGTATGACAAGATTTAGATTAGGGGTTTGAATAACATCTCTGTAATGTGTGGTGCAGTGGCAATCCGGACCACTGCACTGTGACTGAGGTTGGCGCTAATGACCAAGTTGTCGACGCGCCATTAAGCCTCAATCCTCCCTTTCGGAAGGGATCTCAGCCCTGTTCCCTCGGACGCCTTTCCAACTCTGCGTCTGAGGTTACACGCTTTTTGGCAAGCCTCGTGGGACCACTGCACTGTGACTGAGGTTGGCGCTAATGACCAAGTTGTCGACGCGCCATTAAGCCTTAATCCCCCCCCCCCTCGTTGGATGGACAGGACGGCAATAAATTACGAGCTATTAAAGGCACTGTTGAGGAATGGCACTCGGCGTGTCGCCGCAGTCGCCGTGAGGAGGTGGTGTTGGCCAGTTTGCGCATTGGTCACACTCGACTAACTCACTGTTTCCTTTTGCGGGGGGTTGACCCTCCTGAGTGTTATTGGTGTCGGCGGCCACTTACGGTCCGGCACTTCCTTGTTGATTGTTGCCATCTTGATGGTTTTCGTCGTCGTTTCCATCTTCCGCATGACATTGTGCGTCAGTTGGGCGATAAGTCTGTCCTCCTGTCCGGTGTTTTTCAATTTTTGCAGGAGGTACAGATGTATAACAAGATTTAGATTAGGGGTTTGAATAATATCTCTGTAATGTGTTGTGCAGTGGCAACCCGGACCACTGTACTGTGACTGAGGTTGGCGCTAATGACCAGGCTGTCGACGCGCCATTACGCCTCATCTTCCCCCCCCCCCTTATTTCATTATTTTCCCACAATAACCGTGCAGCTGTAACATAAGACATTTTATTAAAACACAAGTTTGTATTTATTTTTCGTATTTTCATTCATTGATTTTTTGGCTTAAAAACTGGTCAAAAGGAGACCAATTGACAGTGTTTTGTCACTTTGGCAACAACATTGAAGCATTTTTATGAGCACCTGAGGGTGTGAGCCGCGCTTTTAGCGTGCTTCTCCATAGCAGTGGGCAGGATAGGTTGGGGGAGGCAAGGCTGTTTCCAGCTCTCGAGCCCTTTTTACAAAAGGGCCTAGTGACCTTGACCTGGGGTTAATTGGCTTAAGGGAAAGCAGGTAGGAAGGGCTATTGTTGTGACGTATCTTAACACAGTCCCTCACCCTGTTGTATGATTGGTCTTGACCCCAAGTCAGTCTTTTTTCCCTCTCCCCTGTTTATTCCATTCCCAAACCCTTACACCATTTCCACCTGCTGTTGAGATTGCCTTTTCCAGCTTTCGCTATTGTTTAGTCAAGGAAAAAAAACGTCATGCCCAGAAAACGTCAGGAAACTACTCATACTCGCATTGGTAACAATGCGCAATTAGTGCGTCGAATTTTTTGTGACGAATTACTGATCTACACAGCCGAACTCGTCTGTCATTTCTTGGGTTGTGTGTGATACGGGATATCCGCACCTGGAATGCGTTCACTATTGTTCTGGACAACGCCCACCCTCCCTTTCTTTTCCGGGGGACACATTGGAATCGTACGTTAAAAGGAATTTCTTTCAACATCTATTGTTTGTAGATGAACGATCTGTTCCCCGTCCATCTCCTGCCCGGTGTTTTTCAATTTTTGCAGGAGGTACAGATGTATGACAAGATTTAGATTAGGGGTTTGAATAACATCTCTGTAATGTGTGGTGCAGTGGCAACCCGGACCACTGCACTGTGACTGAGGTTGGCGCTAATGACCAAGTTGTCGACGCGCCATTAAGCCTTAATCCCCCTCCCCCTCCATCTCCTGCCACCCGTTGAGAGTTATCATTCGCAACCACCGGTTTCGCCACCACTTCACCGGTTGTCACGTGGGCAATGTCCTTAAAAAAATGTAGGCATATGAAGAACATTATCCTTCCCCTTTTTTAAACCCCGGGGTAAGGTTTACCGTGTACTTCGGAGAGCTGTCATGGTTGATGAAGCCAACAACCGGCCTGATCCCAGCCCTGTTCAGGTTAACCCTTTTTATCTACCGCCACTCCCTGCACTGGTCCCCATCCCTACTGCCAGGTCTGCTACACCCGCTCCCGACGTTGTTTATCGTGTAGGCCACGATAGTTATACTAGCGATTTACATATTTATTTCACCCCCTGTGGGCTGGGGGTAGAATAAGCCCACCGTACCCCTGCGTGTCGCAGGAGGCGACTAAAAGGGAACCCAAGATCACGGTTTGCTAGTGTGCCAAGGGTCTGCATGGCGGAGGGTTTTTAGTCCGTCTTGAGCACTAGCAACCTCAACACTACGGTTTGCGAGTGCGCCTACGGTATGTATGGCGGGCAGGTTTAACACCCGTCGCAAGAACTAGTCGGAAAGAGGTGAAGGGATATCCGGACAAACCGGGCCCGGGGTGGCTGCTTAGAGCATGTTTGGTGGTTTGAATCCCCTTTTGGGTTTGATTCCACTTTGCCCGTTCCGGCCACTGGGCTTTTCATCCTCATCCCCCAGCATGTTGGTCGTGTGCTGCAACCTAGTAAACCGTGGAGGCGGAGATCCTGGCTTTTGGGCTTTTCCGTATTCCGGAGGACTGGTGGCCTGGGCGAGTCGGCCTAAGGTCAATCGGCTATGACCTTTCGGGTCCTGTCGATGTGGGGAGGCGGCTTGTGCTGTATCCATCTGCATCACGGACCCGAACTGTTTGGGTTATCGACGGAGATGGTGCGTACGGCTTCCTTGGTGGCCTCGCCTCTCGGCATGCTTAGGCTGCCACCTCTCGGAGATAGACGGCGGTGTTAGCTTCCTGGTGCTTGTGTTGTAAGGGAGTGACGGTTGCTCATCGCCTTCCATTAGGCTATTCTGTGTTTTCTGCAGAGCTTTTGGCTCTCGGTTTGGCGGTGGAATGGATCCTTGGCCTTCAGGGCACGCATTTCATTATCTTTAGCGATTCCACGAGTGCCCTGGAGTCCTTGGCGAATTACAATCCTTGGAACCCCTTGACACAACGTGTTCAAGCTTTGCTTTCCCGCTTGCCTGGTCAGCGGAAAACCGTGCTTTTCTGCTGGATCCCGGCCTATGTTGGGATAGGAGGAAATTAGCAAGTGGATTCTGCAGCAAAAGGGGCCCTTTCTGGCCCTCTCGGAAGGGATCTCAGCCTTGTTCCCTCGGACGCCTTTCCAACTCTGCGTCTGAGGTTACACGCTTTTTGGCAAGCCTCGTGGGATGGACAGGACGGCAATAAACTACGAGCTATTAAAGGCACTGTTGAGGAATGGCACTCGGCGTGTCGCCGCAGTCACCGTGAGGAGGTGGTGTTGGCCCGTTTGCGCATTGGTCACACTCGACTTACTCACTGTTTCCTTTTGCGGGGGATTGACCCTCCTGAATGTTATTGGTGTCGGCGGCCACTTACGGTCCGGCACTTCCTTGTTGATTGTTGCCATCTTGATGGTTTTCGTCGTCGTTTCCATCTTCCGCATGACATTGTGCGTCAATTGGGCGATAAGTTTGTCCTCCTGTACGGTGTTTTTCAATTTTTGCAGGAGGTACAGATGTATGACAAGATTTAGATTAGGGGTTTGAATAATATCTATGTAATGTGTGGTGCAGTGGCAACCCGGACCACTGCACTGTGACTGAGGTTGGCGCTAATGACCAAGCTGTCGACGCGCCATTAAGCCTCATCTCCCCCCCCCTCCCCGGATATGCGGCTTCCGGCCCTGCATCACCCGAGTGCCGCACGGGGCTTTATTTTCTGGGGAGCCCGCCGCGACTTCTTTTTTGCTTTCAATGGCAACTTCTTCCCTCCCTCCCCCGCAAAAATTTCTTCCCTCCCCCAAGTTCCTGGTGGTGACAGGCGAGGGCCGAGATGTTACGCAACTCGGTCCATTCGCTGTACACAAAGCTTTGAAAGGGATCTGTGGTTCTGATCCAAAGAGTGTCTCTCGGCTTCGTGCTGGGGGATACCTTGTGGAGGTTGCAGACGATGGTCAGGCGAAGAGGCTTTTGAAAGCGAGTGCACTGGGGTAATGCCCAGTGCATGTCGAGCCGCATCGTACTTTGAACAGCAGCAAGGGGGTCGTGACATGCTTCGATTTGAGGGGTCTCAGTGATGATGTCATCCTGGGCGAACTCAATTCACAGGGTGTTACGGCTGTGATGTGTTTGACACGGAAAGGCGAGAATGGTGCCCAGCCAACTGACACCTTTTTCCTGACCTTTGATACGCCAGTTGCACCGCAGCACATTATTGCCGGTTACCTGCGCTTGAAGGTCAGGAGTTACGTTCCGAATCCGATGCGGTGTTTCCGCTGTCAACGCTTCGGCCATACCAGCGGCTCGTGTAAAGGTTGGCCTACCTGTGTTTCCTGTGCTCAAGCAGCCCATGAAGGCGCTGACTGTGCTGGCCCGGAGCAGTGCGTCAACTGCGGTGGTCAGCACCAAGCCTCTTCACGGGACTGTCGTGTTTATGTTGAGGAACGTCGAGTGCAGGAACTAAAGGTGAAGGACGGGCTTTCCTACTCGGAGGTCCGAAAGAAAGCCAAACTATCGGCACCGACAATGACACGTTCTTTTGTGCAGGTGTGCAAGTGCGCCAATGCCTGGCCCAGTTAGTGAGTCTGCTGATTTGGCAGATTTACGCGCTGAGATCAGGTCTTTGACGAGGACGGTGGGCAAGCTTATTACTTTGTTGACCCTGCAACATCCATCTCTGCAGGGTTTTTTTGGGTCCTTCGGACCCGGTTGCTGCCTTGCCGTCTACATCTGCCCAGCCTGCTAATGCTTCTACACCTGCTGCTGTTTCTGCTGCTGCATCTGTTCCCAGGCAGGTTAAAGCTTCAGCTAAGCCTCCGCCTGCCCGTAGTGAACCACAGAAAACGTTGAAGAAGAAGGTTCCTGCTGGTAAAGCCTCAACACCAACCGTGAGGACGTCGCCACCAGGAGAGAAGGTGAAACGGTCGTCGAACGGCCAGCTTGCTGAGGGGTCCGTTGTGTCCCCTCAACATCTTGATACTACTTCGCCCATGGAGCAGGGAGTGATTTCCTGTTCCAATTCTCCGGAATTTTTTCCTCCTTCTGAGGACAACTTCGTTCTGAACCTCACTCCATCTTTTGATTCGGGTGAGGTTTCTGGATCGCCCAGAGGAGGAGTTGAGGAGAATGATTCAGTCTTCAGCTCGCCCTAATGCCTGCGCATGCCATCGTTTAGTGGAACTGACAAAGTTATCAGACCCATGCCGAAGAGCTGCGGCTGCTTTTGTCGCATTGGCGACCTCTGTTCTGCTGCCATCAGGAAACTTGCTTTAAGGCGTCAGATAATCCGGTTGTTAGGGGTTACTCTGTCTACCGTCTGGATGCTGACCCTGTGCCACGTGCACATGGTGGTGTTGCAGTGCTGGTTCAACACTCTCAGCCGCATGCCAGTGTGCCTCTGCACTAGATTTCAGGCGGTAGCAGTTCGAGTTTCTTTTCAATTCGACATTACTGTCTGTTCGGTTTATTTACCGCCGGATGAGGTCTTTGGGGTTGGTGACCTGGAGGACCTGGTTCGCCAGCTTCCTGCCCCGTTTCTCCTGCTGGGCGACTTTAACAGCCACCACGTCCAGTGGGGAGGACCTAATACTTACAACACTCTCAGCCCTGTTCCCTCGGACGCCTTTCCAACTCTGCGTCTGAGGTTACATGCTTTTTGGCAAGCCTCGTGGGATGGATAGGACGGCAATAAATTACGAGCTATTAAAGGCATTGTTGAGGACTGGAGGAGGCCGTGAGGAGGTGGTGTTGGCCCGTTTGCGCATTGGTCACACTCAACTTACTCACTGTTTCCTTTTGCGGGGGGTTGACCCTCCTGAATGTTATTGGTGTCGGCGGCCACTTACGGTCCGGCACTTCCTTGTTGATTGTTGCCATCTTGATGGTTTTGGAGATAAGACTGTCCTCCTGTCCGGTGTTTTTCAATTTTTGCAGGAGGTACAGATGTATGACAAGAGTTAGATTAGGGGTTTGAATAATATCTCTGTAATGTGTGGTGCAGTGGCAACCCGGACCACTGCACTGTGACTGAGATTGGCGCTAATGACCAAGCTGTCGACGTGCCATTAAGCCTCATCTCCCCCCCCCCTCCCATCTCGTTACACTATTTACTCCTCGTTCTGTCTCGAAATAAATGGGGCAGATTATGAGGACTTGATGAACATGGATGGCTGGCCACGTGGCGTTATCCTCGATGATTTTCGGGGGCGATTGCCAAAAACTCAACCCGCTAAGCAAACACGATTCGGGCCAAAAAACAGTCAAAGAACGGGGGGATTTTAAGCTTAACCCCCCCGGAAAAGGGAGATCATCGCCCCACACCCTGCCATGACCCTCCTATTCTCGCTTCTAGAAATATTAAATGTCTGTTCACTAATGCCTGTTGTCTTCGCAACAAGTCTACCGAGTTTCTCGTTCTCATAAATGAATCTGACCCTGACGTTATTGGTGTTGCTGAAACTCATTACGACGACAAAATGCATGACTCCCTAGCAAACATTAATGGCTACACTGCATACAAACTTAATAGGAAATATAAGGAGGGGGGCGGAGTCATTACGTACATTAGAGATTCCATTCACTCAGAGCTGGTGGTAGGGTGTGTCAGTGAAGATGGTGACTGGGAGATTCTCTGGTGTAGAATCGGTACGTTGGACGGTGACATCCTTGTTGGGAATTGCTACTGGGCGCTGGGTACTACTCACACCGATAGCAATCGTGCCTTCATCCAATCTGCTTTTCGATTTGGAAATGACCGTGTGCTTATCTTTGGTGATTTCAACTAACCTAACATTGGCTGGAATCGTGGGTAGGGTTCACACCCAGCCAGTGGAAGATTTCTCGAGTCGTTCCAGGAGCTGCCGCTGGTTCAGCACGTCTCTAGGCCTACTAGGTACAGAGACGGGCAAACCCCTAGTCTCCTTGATCTTATCATCACTAACAATCAGGATGCTGTGACTGAGGTCTGCTATCTCCCACCCATCGGTAGCAGTGACCATGTAGTGATCTCTTTTAAATTCCATGTGGCGGTTGCCCAACAACCTTCTTGTTTTCCCAAGCTCGACTACAGGAATGCAAACTTTGACCGCATCTCGGAGGATCTCGACTCCGTAAACTGGCAGGATGCCCTTCAGCATCTCGACGTCCACGAAGCTTGGGATTCCTTTATCACCTGCCTCCAAGAAACTCTTAACAAGAATATCCCGATCGCCAACCTCTAGCAGGGCTCCTCTAAACGGAAGCCATGGATCACTAAGGGAGTAAGGCCATTGCCAACCGTAAAAGACGCCTCTGGATTAGATTCCAGAACCATCCTTCTCACCGTAATAGGACCCTTTATCAAGCTATCAGGCAGGAATGTAAGGTTGCCTTGAAAGAGAGTAGGGCATCGCATGAGAAAAACCTCATCAAAGCTTCAAAACAAAATCCTAAACCTCTGTTCGCATACCTTTCCACACGGAAGAAGGACAGCGTTGCAACGATGATCATTGCCGAAGATGGACGGAAGGTCACTGGAGACAAGATGGTTGCTGAGGAATTTGGTAAGGCCTTTGGCAAGACCTCCTCCGTTTCCAGCAAAGCCCCAACTACTTCAACCCTGGCGGACATCCTGAGTGGAGGTGATGATGTCAATGTGGATTTTATCACGCGGGAAAACATCGCTGCTCTTTGTCGCAGCATTAACCAAAACAAAGCCATGGGCCCTGACCGTATCCACCCATCACTTCTTAAAAACTGCTCCTTTTCTATCTCTGCCCCGCTCTGTATCATTTTCCGCAAATCCATGAGGGAAGGTGACTTGCCTGCTAGCTGGAAGACGGCACACGTCACTCCTGTTTTCAAAGGGGGCAGTAAAGCTGACGCCAACTGCTACCGTCTCGTCTGTCTTACCTCGCAAGTTTCCAAATTATTGGAGAAAATTGTAAAGGACCACCTTATCAATCATTTTCAAGACAATGGATTCCTTGCTGAAGAGCAACACGGATTCATCCAAGGAAGGTCCTACCTTACTAACTTACTCGCTGGCCTCACATTTGGACGGCAGCCTTGGACCGCGGTGAACCGTGGGATGTGATTTACATGGACATTCAGAAAGCCTTCCCTTCCACACCTCACAGCAAGATCATTGAGGGACTTCATCTTGCAAAGACAAACACGGCCATCATTAGATGGATTTCTGCCTTCCTTACTGGCAGGAAGCAAAGAGTGGTTCTGCGTGGCCAGAAGTCTGCATGGAGAGACATTAAGAGAGGAGTTCCTGAGGGATGCATTCTTGGCCCCGTCCTTTTTCTGGCTTTCATTAATAGCCTACCGCCTTTAATAAAAAGTCTCTGCCTGCTATTCGCAGACAACTTAAAACTCTATGGTCCCGCGAGAGCCGGGGAAGTTCACTCCCTCTTGCAGGAGGACCTCGACCGCATTGCGGATTGGGCTAAGCAGAACGATGTCCTCTTCAACGTTGCGAAGTGCAAGGTCCTCCACCTTGGACACAATAACCGAAGAGGACCTACACCCTTGATGGCGTGGCTCTCGACGCTACGGCCAGCATGAGAGACCTCGGTGTGGTGGTTGATGGATCCCTTAGCTTCGGTGACCACTGCAAGGCCATCGTTGGCAAGGCTAACAAACTCGCTGGTTTCTTCAGGCACACCCTTACTTCCTTTGACAAAGTGGCCGTAAAACTACTTATTAAAAATTTCATTAGACCAGCACTCGAGTTCTGTGCGCCTGCTTGGAACCAAATTGGGAAACAAAAATCTGAAGCCATTGAGCGTGCGCAGCGTCGTTTCACTAAACTTTGTCCTGAAATCAGACACCTGTCATACAATGAAAGAATCAACGAACTCCAGCTGCCAACGTTGCAGGAAAGGCGAGTCAGGGGTGACCTGATCGAGACCTTTAAAATATTGAATGGGCTGGTAAAAGTTAAGAGACTTTTTTTTTACCTCTCGGCACACTGCCACCAGAGGGCACAAGTTTAAACTCTTTAAATCCCCTGCCAGAGTCAACGTCAGGAAAAATTTCGTCAGCCACAGAGTGATCAATCCGTGGAACGCGCTGCCTCAGGACGTGGTTGGAGCAGCCTCTGTGAACTCTTTCAAAAACCGTTTCGACAGGTTTTATAATAAGTAGATAGCCTACTGCGGGCTACTACTGCTGGGCACCACAGGCCTTGGCCTTTGCCGACTTCTCTCTTTATAACTTTACAACTTTATACGGTGTTTCTCCTTGTGCGTTGACGTTAGTGCCGAGAATGCATTTTATAATGATTGCTACGATAATAATTTGATTTCACAATTTTAATAATTAGCCAACTATATTCATGTCAATTTTGTATTTCATAAGTTAATTTGGGCCTTCATTCTGATATCGTATGAAGTCAATATAGACCCTAGGTAAGGAAAATTTATGAATCATACACACCGCATTTTTATGGCCTTTCTCGCCTGTGTCGACGCTTTTAGGAAGCGAATGCTACATGCCATGAATGTAGGCAATTCTGTCGTTATTTATCGTTTATTTCGTGTAACATAAATTAAACTGCTAGTTTGATTATTTGCACAGCCGATACTGGCCACAGGTAAGTGAAAATTTGCGAATGATACATATCACATTTGTATGGTGTATCTTGCGTGTGTCGGCATTTATGGCCAATTTAATGCCAATGTGCTTGCATAATATGGTATGTATTAGCCAATCCTATGCAGTTTATTTCACCTAAATGGTAATTGCACGTATTGTTCGAATTTCTAAGAAGCCAAAAAGTTCGGAAATTTCAATTGGCGGCATTCACATTCATACGGTTTTTTTCGCATATAGTAACTGTAGTCGGCTACTTCGAACCGTAAAAAAATCTACGCATGTAGCCTCAACAAGTTTAATTAATTTTGAAGTTATGAGCTATATTTACGCAAATATCAATTTTTTCCGTATGAAATATTGATTTGGCATAATAATCGCAACTACAGGTAAGAAAATGTTGGATCACACTCTCCACTCTTATACGGTTTTTCCCGTTTATTTGCTCAATGCCAGCCGCAATGCCAGCCGTCAACGATTCTCCTCAATATTTCAAGACCATAATTCAATTTAATTGTTATTTCTGTCTTGTCACATATAAATGCCAATATTTAGCCGAAATTTCGACATTGTCGTAACCCGCCTAAGCTGCAGGTAAGGAAAACCCACCAAATCACAACCTTCACATTTGTATGGCATCGCATGCGAACATATACAGCAATAGGCTAGTATTAATCACCGCCTACCTTTATAAACAATTTACTATTTTTTTTCTCACCTTAAATTATGTATAATATTACGCCTGAAGACCATGCCGACAATAAGTGTACCAGATTTTAACTACGAGTATGGAAACTACGGATCACACTCTACACATTTATACTGCTTATCACTGGTGTGGGTGTGATTGGGTTGTAGGCTAACATTTTAATCGCTGTCCACTTTTGCATCATCGAATTGTCTTTTTAGACGAATTTCTGGAGTACATTTTGATGAACGAGTGTTGTAAGAATGCATGGCAACCCTATGGCGCTACAGTTTTAACTCATGATCAAACTTTCTATATTTATTTTAAAAAATTTCAGCTGATCGTGGCTCAACGAGTTTATGTTTAAGTACTTTATCTCCAGTGGTATTTTCAGAATTTGATGATGCAAAATTAGGCAAATTGATTTCTGAAGCGTGGTCACTGTAGCAATGTAGCGTTTAAGGTTTATTTCCTCCTCCGTCAATCCACCATTAACAATTTCCAGGTCAGAAGCTCCGTATGGGCTGGTTATTTTCTCGTAGAAACCAAGCTCGAATGTGGTTAACGTGTACGCATAGTATTTTCGTTGGATCTAGAAAATAAACAACATGCACGATAACATCATTAACGAACTCCATAATTTGTAGGGCCCTGTGTACGCCCACTGCAGTTTTGAGGAGATTTGTTTAATCAAAAGGAACGATTTGACTAGTATGTAATCATCCACAAAAAATTTATACGAACGTGCAGTTTTATCGTAAAATTTCTCCTGTGTTTTGATAGCTTTCCAGTTGTGCATTCGCGCAACTTCGAATGCTGCATGCAGTCGAGTTTCTAGACGAATGATCATATTATCGCTGTCATAACAAATTTGTGCTGGTTCAAAACAGAGTGCACTTGGTAGACGGAACTCTGAGCCGAAGTGGAGGAAGTGCGAAGACAATAAAGTCGAAGAATTTGTAACCGAATTTAGCGCCATCATAACCGTTGGTAGCAATTTATCCCATTCTTGCTCCTCGCAATTTGTTGCTACTTTACACAAAACTGTCTCTTTGCATTTATTTGCAGCTTCAACTTTTCCTCCCACCCATGAGATGTTTGGGGTGAAGTTTATTTGCTTAATTTGAAACAAATTTGCTAGTTTTGCAACAATTTCGTTCCGGAACTCTGAGCCGCAATCCGATCTTAGAGGTAAGGGATAGCCAAATCTAGAGATTAGCCTTGTTAATAGCTTATGGGCGACTGTCTCGGCCTTTTTATTTGGTAGGCCCACTGCAATGACGTACTTTGAGAAGTCATCGACGCATGTCAATATCCAGGAGTTGCCATGTATGCGTGTATTGAGGGGCCCTTTCAAATTGATGCTCCATGATATTCCAGGCCTTTGTAGAGGCTTATAGGCCCTTAGTTTTGCTTTATGTGGCTTATTTGGCCGATTATAGGCCTGACAAACTGGGCAACTCTTTACGTAGTTCTCTACATCTCTAGCCATGTTAGGCCAAAAGCAGTGCAATTTTATAATATCTAGGGTATGGTGGCCAGCCATAGGTGTAAAGTGGTAGTCCCTTACGCAATGGATTGCTAACGCCCTTGGCTCGCACATTTGAGGTAGGTTGTCCATTCTACATTCAAGCTTAGCTAACTGAATTCTATACAGAATTCCATCATAGTCCTTAAAGTAAATATTTCTGTTATTGTCTGCGTCAATTAAATCTTCCGAGCACTGATCTTTAAGGCGATCTAGAATGGTCCGGAAAGTATTCATCAGTCCGGAAACTGGCTACCGATTGCACATACTGGGATCTCTACACGTTACAGAGCATCAGAAACTGCGAGTGATTTACCTGGTTTATGTCTCACAATAAAATCATACTCTCACAGTTGTAACCAAATCCGTTCAAGCTTGGGGGTAAGCTGGTGACACAGTACAGGTAGCACACCGCTAAATTATCGGTCGTCACTAAAAACCGTTTTACCAAGGAGATAACATCGAAACGCGTCCATCGAATGCACGATAGCAAGGATCTCCCTAACCGTAGCTGTTTCTTTTTTCTCGGCCGGTGTGAGTGCCCGAGAGATGTAAGCTAAGGGATAGCTTATCCCACCATGCATCTGGGACAACACGCTGCCAAGACTAACCAAACTAGCGTCTGTGTTCAAGTAAAATGGTTCAGTGAAGTCTGGATGCTTAAGAGGTGTAGCATTAACCACAGCTGCTTTCAGTTCTCTAAAGGTGTCACACTCCCTCTCCCCCAATTTATTCCTTGAGAAAAAGAGCTGCACGACTGCCTCCTGCTCATTCACTGCACCAAAGACGATGGGAGCCCAAGCAGGAGGACCAGGGAGGGGAGAGATGGCGTCACGGGAGCTCCGTGCCATCCTCCCCCCACCAAAGCAAGCACCTGGAGGGACGAGCAAGATACATGGCAGAGCCCAGGTACAGTGTTTCAAGACATTAGGCCATGGAGCTTTACACACAAGGGGCGCATGTACCGTGCCTTCATTCTATACAGCAAGGAAGTTCGTACGATGCAGATCGTTACTTAAAAACCAGTCAGGTGGCTGAGTGCTCAGCCAGAAAATCAAACCAATAATCACATATGAAATTAGCTATTTACATAATCATGTACAGTTACCGTGCACTGGTAGTCAGCAACACACAGGAGTCCCTGCGCATAGTTCTCACTGTTCATGTCACACTTCAGAAGTCAGTGTTTCTCCCCTCGAGCCAACTAGTTCTAAGACACCGACCTAACAATCACGAGTTTTCAAACCATGTAGAGTCCAATGGCGAACATATTGGGTTTTGCCTGTTGCAATCTCATCCTCTCGACGCTACAGTTTATAAGAAAGCAATTTCCAGTCAAATTGAAGGAAAGGCTACTCTTACTTTCTCTCATCGCGGTTCGTAATGTCACCAGCTGGTCACCTGACTGATCCAGTTAAATTTGCAGCAGCTTGACACAGGTCGTACATGATAGGAAAATAAAACAACAAGAGTGATATTGATTTCAACGGAATACATGTGTAGTACGTATTGAAAGAGTGATTCGACAGTTTTCATTAGATGCTTCATTCACTGTGACCAAGGTTTCTTTTTTGTATAATTGTATTAGTTTTGTTTATGCTCTGGAACATATTTACAGATACAGAGCTACACTCTTATACAGTTCACACATCTTCATTATTCTACTGCAGCTGATGAGGGAGTAGCGCCAACATTTTTCGTCACCACGTTACACCATCAGTACACTGCCAATTACCCACAACTTAGGCGAAGCATTGCATCACGCACAGCTAACTTTCTGGTACCAGGTTAGATGGTTAAGGGTATGTCAGTCTAGACGAGAGGATCTAATTTTGATGCCAAAATTAATGCCAAGTTCGTACGCATTTTAAGTTCATAATGTTGAGATTTGGGAAGTCATGCACTTCAACATGCAGTGACAGGCTTGTGGTAAGAGGAAATGAGGCAATTAGTGAAAAGGTAAGGGATCTTTTTACTGCTTTTTTTATTAACAAAAGAGACTTGCAAAGTTAGTAGATTAAAACCGTGGGTGGGTCAACACCTCATTCGCAACTCAACAGTATTGCGAGACAAGTGAGCAAAGTACAGTCTAGCTATATTGCTTTTGGCCTACCATGGCTAAAGACGTAGAGAATTACGTTAAGACTTGTTCAGAGTGTCAAGAATACAATAGACCAAATAAACCTTTTAAGGCTCGTTTCAGGGCTTTTAAACCTGTCCAAAGGCCTGGAATTTCCTGGAGCTTGGACTTAATAGATCCCCTCCATACTAGCGATTTTGGAAGTTCTTGGCTTCTAACTTGTGTGGATAATTTTTCAAGATACATTATTGCCGTAGCCTTACGTAATAAGAGGCCGAAACTGTTGCTCATAAGCTGTTTAGTTGGCTAATCTCACGTTTTGGGGCACCACAGGTGGTCTCCTCGGATTTTGGTAGCAAATTTGTTAATACAATTATGGCAAAATTGGCAAATTTATTTCACATAAAACAAATAAATTTCACGCCTAACACTGCGTGGGTTGGCGGAAAAGTCGAAGCAGGCAATAAATGCGTAGAAACAGTTTTGCGCAAAATATCATCACAATGCAAAAATGACTGGTGTAGATTTTTACCCATGGTTACGATGTCGCTAAATGCATTGCCGAATTCCTCTACCTTATTAAGTAGTCATTTTCTTCATCATGGTTATGAATTTAGGCTACCCAGTTCGTTGGCATTTGAACCCCCTCAAATCTGCTATGATGCGGACAATACAGTCGTTCGACTAGAATCTAGACTGCGTGCGGCATTCGAACACAGTTGGAGATCAGTGGTTAAGCAACAGAAATTTTACGAGAAAACTGCACGTCCGTATAGATTTCTTGTGGACGATTACGTGCTTTTGAAAAATTTTATTTCAATTAGACAAATTTCGCCGAAATTGCAAAGGGCTTGGCTTACACAGGGCCGTACAGAGTAAAGGCATTTATAAATGATGTAGTCTATTTCCTAGATCCAACGAAAATTGTGCGATGCCACATAAATAATCTTCGTCCTTGGTTTCTTTGACAAAATAACCTACCTATGCCGTATAAAGGAGCTTCAGATTTGGATGTAGCAGAATACATTAACGGAGAATTGTCGAAGAATGATTTAAAATTAAAAGAATTTATTTCAGAGTTATTATTGGATCCAACAGACCATGCGTCTGTGAAATTTGTGTGCCAAACTTCGCTCCATCTAATGTAGACGATACAACAAAGCAACAACCAGCTAAAATTAAAACGGGTCCCAAAGCCCGTGCGGGTGGATTTTTACAAGATAGGCATAAAAAACTAGATTTCGAATTAAATTTACAGCGCCAAATGGGCGCCACAGATTCATATAATACCCGTTCATCAAAATTAACACCAGAAATTAGAATTAGACGTCAATTGGATGAGGCGAAGGTTGACGATGAGTAAATAAAATAGTAGCCTATAGCATTTGCCTGGCCTATGGGCCGTTAACATGGGAGAAAGGCAGTACAACTACACGCAACGTGGTTTTGTTTTTCTGAGCCAAATTAATCGATAGAAAATTTAAATAAATTGGTTAAAATGATTGGACTAGGTTCCGGTTATATATTATTAACATGTTTTCAATAAATTCAAAGCATTTAAGCATCAATACATTTTTTTCTAACTAGTCAGTCGATCGGCGGTTCGCGTCGGTAACGCCTAAGCGAAGCGCCGATGACAGACCGGAGAAAGGGAAGTTAACTGTTGAGAACGCATCGCACAAGCGATTGGAAAATCACGAATTTTCTAAATAAATCAAGTTAAAACTTTAAACAAATATACCACGAGGGTGCTTTAGACTCTTATAAAGCACATTTGATAAGAAACTTACGGTTTTAAGCAATTATTAAGGTACATAATTGAAGCAAATGCCGGAGACTCATAACAAGGTTTTTGTAAAGCCAAGATGGTGTCTGGAACTGGTAATTTTCACCCCGTGCGGTGTGGTTGTGAACCCTATAGATGCATACGTCACCATCACATGGTTAAGCTAGTACCCAATCATAAGACAGGAAAACTCTTGACATCATTGCTTTCACTTTCATTGAATAAATTATCCCAGTTCAGAACCAAATCAAACAAAGATCGTAAACGCAAAACGCATTAATAGCATATAAAATTAAAATTGCTGATTTCAAAAAGCATAAACTAAATAAACAATTGGCAAGAATTAATCGAAAGCAAAGTGCACTGTTCCTGGCTCACGATTGACATGTAGAAATAAATCATTGATAAACAACTGACTTTTCATAGCGAGCATAGCCTATCGGTAGAACTACCGATTACCAATTTCAAATTGTACTGTAAACTCAAAAGCCATACTAAGAATTGCGTTAATGCGTTGAAACTGTAGCGCAATTCCTAACACACACGTGAAATTATGAGTCAAGTACAATTTCAAACCTTAACTATTTAAACCTAGGAAATAACTTAGTCAGGAAGAAAAATGGATTTAACTGTTTAATTGAATGATAATTTTTTTGGGTACAGGAGTTAAAACAAAATACGAATTATAGGCCAAGGCCAATGCACGATATCCTTAAGGGAACTGGTCGCGTTCTAAAGAAACCAGAAGAAATCTTCTCCACACAGTTGTTTCATCAGAACCTGAAAATAACAAATACTTTCGTTACTTCCAGAACTTAGGAAAATATTTCGAACTATTTTAGCTGAAATAAAAACATACAGTTGATGCAAACAGTAGACTAGCATTATAAATTAAGAATATTAAAGAAACGAAAATTTACGCTGCTATCGTAGATAGTTGCAGATTGATCTAAAGGTATTTTACCAAAATACGTTCTGCAATTGTTTAGAATTAACTCAGTGTTGTAAATATAGGTGAAGAAACCATATAGCCTATCAATATAATTATGAGTTTACACGATTTTAGATACACGAAATTTTGATAGGCTACCCTATAAGATTGTTTAAAATTATGGATAGAATCTCCCAAATACTGAATTATAGAACTTCAGGGAAATAACAGTTTAAAAGTATAAATTTCAACATAGATTTATCATTGTAGCGTTGCGAAACCCAGTTACGTTTTAGGACAAGTAAAATTAATACAGAAAGCAACTAGAGAAAATTGAATAATCGGACAATTTTTTTTTACTAAATAAGTTGCAGAAATTAAAATTAAATACTTGGTTCAATCTTGGCAAGTAATCAGAGATTTTCTCCAAGTAACGAGCAAACCAATGACTAAAATACAAAATTCTGTAATACACGGAACAATTAGTTCACGGACCATCATCTGTATAAATGTTAATTATTTTAATTAAAGCTTGGGTAGATCTGGTAAGCAGCCAGAGATCTCCAACTACTAAACATTGGCCTATAAATTGCTTGAATAAAACATCACGCAGGATAGATTGGTGCCAGAATAAATATTGCTAATGCGGAAACAGTAAGGAATGCATCACTAGGCAGCCCAACTAAACCAGTAAAATGTTCAGAATTCCGGTCAATGGAACAGAAAATAGATTAAAATAAAAGTAGAAATATTTTTTTTATCAAGCATGTATAAAATTGTGGTGAAAATTTTATAGCAGATACAAATAGTTTTTTTTATGCAACAAAGCTCGCATAACAAATAAACTGAAATTTGGCTGAAAGTTGAGGAAATCAGCTACAGTAATGAGTTCGTTGGTAGTATTAGCAATATTTACTTGCGCATTTCAATATAAATGATGGGAATCAAATTAATTCTTACCTTTTAATTATCTCCGGGCGCGGGTGGATCTGGAGACGCCGGACTATCCAGGATAATTTCCACGGGTTCAGGTTCGGTCTCGTCAGGCACTGCATCGACGTCCACGGCGACGACGGCTATGGCAGGCGGAGTACGGATCGGGTCTGAAACAGGGCCCGGGGAAACACTGGGAGCTCCACATGTTTGTACAAAGGGCACGAGTTG
>JAHWFP010034823.1:0-32239 GCA_023313725.1 Lithobius niger | reverse complement strand
CAATGTCAGGCATGAGTGTGGCCATCAACAAAAAATGCTGAAAATGTTGTGGGGGGGGGGGGAGCTTTCAGAAAAAAGAGGGTAAAAAATGTAATAAAGTTATCCTTGGGGTTGATAACTCTGAAACCTAACTCTGAAACCTAATGCTTAAGTGAGGCAAAGACTTAACGGTTCGTTTTATCAAGTTTATTCACAAAGCCTAGCTAGGCCTGAAATTGGGCTAGCTCTAACAATGAATATATATATGTTGTTATATTCATATATAATAATAGATAAGCAATTATTATTTAGTACAACAAGTACAAGTAGTCTAAGCTACAACTACAATCTCTTCACTGGGTAATACTTCAATTAATGGGATTAATAATTAATAAGAAATAGGCACAATCCTTATTAATAACAAGTAATATATTCCTATTACAAACAAAAACGTCAGGTGTGCCGTAAAAAAGGGGTTATATGATTGAATTTTCACTTGTTAAAATGTACACGGATAAAAATTGATAATTTTCAATTGAAATAATCAAATGTACAATTAGTGGAGAAATTTTAGGAAATTCGACCTAAGAAATTAGCAGGAAGTTGAAACTTGGCACAGTAGTTAGTGATGCCTTGCTGATGACGCTGTTAAAAGTCCCCATAAATCCCTGCTGTGCGTCAGCCGCCATCTTGTAAAATGGCGCTCGATTTTCGGGTTTTTGTCAATAACTGGAGAAGATTCAAAGTTAGCAAAATTTACCAAGAAACAAAATTTCTCATTCAGAAAAAGACGAACATTTTTTGTGAGGAAACATTTTTTTGTATTAAGAAAAATAAAAAAGTTACAGACTGATAAAAGATTTTAAATTCTGTAGTTTAATGCTAACATGCAAATTACATAGGAGTTTTCTGTGATGAAAAGAAGCATAGTGAGCTCCGAATACATATTTTAAGATCCTATTACATGTCCATGTCAGATTGTCAGTGTCATATTATATATTCTCTGGGAAAATTACATTTGTCGCAATAAATTTATTGTTCAATCCTCAGATTCCTGTAGTAGCATCTCGACAGGTATGAGTTGTCACAGGTATACGTAGTTCCTTCGCACTCTCCACCCACTAGTAGGGCGGTTAGAGGTTGAAATGTTTACCTTCTGTGAAAAGCGTAACATTTGGCATGAATGCATAGGAAGGGTCACTTCAACAAAATACCTGTGATAGCAGGTTAAACCCCCCCCCCCCCAGGAGGGACCACCTCCTTGGCCTTCAGGGCACGCATTTCATTATCTTTAGCGATTCCATGAGTGCCCTGGAGTCCTTGGCGAATTACAATCCTCGGAACCCCTTGACACAACGTGTCCAAGCTTTGCTTTCCCGCTTGCCTGGCCAGCGGAAAACAGTGCTTTTCTGCTGGATCCCGGCCCATGTTGGGATAGGAGGAAATGAGCAAGCGGATTCTGCAGCAAAAGGGGCCCTTTCTGGCCCTCTCGGAAGGGATCTCAGCCTTGTTCCCTCGGACGCCTTTCCAACTCTGCGTCTGAGGTTACACGCTTTTTGGCAAGCCTCGTGGGATGGACAGGACGGCAATAAATTACGAGCTATTAAAGGCACTGTTGAGGAATGGCACTCGGCGTGTCGCCGCAGTCGCCGTGAGGAGGTGGTGTTGGCCCGTTTGCGCATTGGTCACACTCGACTGAGGTGGCGCTAATGACCAAGTTGTCGACGCGCCATTAAGCCTCAATTCCCCCCCCCCCCCTCACACTCGACTTACTCACTGTTTCCTTTTGCAGGGGATTGACCCTCCTGAATGTTATTGGTGTCGGCGGCCACTTACGGTTTCCTTGTTGATTGTTGCCATCTTGATGGTTTTCGTCGTCATTTCTATCTTCCGCATGACATTGTGCGTCAATTGGGCGGTAAGTCTGTCCTCCTGTCCAGTGTTTTTCAATTTTTGCAGGAGGTACAGATGTATGACAAGATTTAGATTACGGGTTTGAATAATATCTCTGTAATGTGTGGTGCAGTGGCAACCCAGACCACTGCACTGTGACTGAGGTTGGCGCTAATGACCAAGCTGTCGACGCGCCATTAAGCCTCATCTCCCCCCCCCCCCAGGAGGGAGTGATTTACTCCCCGTCCAACAAATGTTTTTTTGGGGGGCCTTAACCGTACACAAATTAAAAGAAAAATGTGAAGCAAAAACGTTCAGCATACATTTCTGGACAAGAAAGGTGACATACATCTTTTACATAAAGACAACCCTTGAACCCTAAAATCGTATTTAGAGTATATCACCCTTGATTCGCGAGAACGCTTCTTTTTTCAGTGGTTGTTATAGTGTCTTTTCGTGTTCAAAGTGCTTTTGCGAACCCTCTAATATCACGAAATGGACATATTACGGATTTTCTGAAAGGTGCTGATCTATTCTCTTTACACATTTTCGGTTAGGATTGACAACGTAAATAGGGATCGTCCTACGCCTGTTTAAAGGTGAAGATGTAATGGCATAGCGGCAAAAGCGTTGACTTTGGAATTCAAAGTGCTCTTGCAAGCCCTCTACTAGTCCTAAATGGACATGCTTAGGATGACCTGAAAGGTGGGAATCTATTCTTTCCATCAATGCTAACCGAAAGGTTTTAGCTGATATAGGGACCGGCCTATGTCCGTTTAAAGGTTTAGCTGTAATTATTGTAGCTGCTGGTTTTAATTTCAAAGTGCCATTGTAATGCTCATATTTGTATTTGTATCTAAGCTAAACAATTTCGATTAAGAACGATGGAAAAGAACCGATCGTCACCTTTTTGAAAATCCGAAGCATGTCCATTTCGTGATATTAGAGAGCTCGCAAGAGCAATTTGAATTTGAAATTTAAAATACACTTTTGCCGCTACGCCATTAAATCTTCACTGTTAAATAGGTGCGGGACGGTCGCTATCTAAGTTAATAAAATTCGGTTACGGTTGATGGAAAGGATAGCTTACCATCTTTCAGAAAATTCTGAGCATGACCAATTTAGGCTATTGTGGGGGCTTGCAGGAACACTCTGAACACGTAGATCTGTATAACAACCAATTGAAAAACGGAGCGTTCGCGTGAATTAAGGGTGATGTGCTTTAAATACGCTTTGTGGCTCAATGGTTGATTTTACGTAAAAGATATACAATTCCTTTTCAGCCCAGAATTGTGTGCTGAACGTCTTTGGTTCACATTATTCTTTTGATTTCTTACGGTTAAGGAGTTACACTCAAAAAACCGCGGTTGGGGGGGGGGGGTACCCGTACTGGCCTTTTTCGTACAGAACTGATATTGTGTCGCATCCAGTCACCACGTGAGCAAACAGTAAAACTTCACAAGCTTCAACCATTGTCTCTCTCTCGATTTGGATGTTAAAAGTAGTGGGTAAGCTGTTGGGTTTTTTTGGGTTTGAGAAACTATACTTCTGCAAAAGCTAACTTCTGCCTACTTCTGTGGGATAGAGCAGTTAAAAGCACAAATAAATCCGTATCCTGCCCAACGACGACTGTTGGACATTTATGCCTGACTTTATCTAGAGCAACCATGACAATATAAGTATACGCATCACTCCCCGCCTCTAGAACAAAATAGCCTTTGGTTTTCATTCTTTGTACAAGACATCCTATCAGATTTTGGTTGTTGCGTCTGTTTGTCAAGAAACTGAACTTTGAGGTACTGGTAGGTGTATTGTCACTAAAGATTATGTCTCTAGAAGTTCCAGTTTCTGCTCGTCGTCCTTGTGCTGCCCTTTTAGTTGTTTCACTTTCAGGATAACCATCAAACGCATGGGTTCAGTTTTTACCATAATAGCTTTCAGCATAAGGTTGTATACAGGTCTAATACAGGCCAAAAACTGAAAATTCGGGTACCCTATTCCAAGATGGCGGCTGAAACACAGCAGGGGTACCCTTAATATGGGGATTAAGTTTTCATCAACAAGGCTTAACTAACAACTGTGTCAAGTCTCCACTTCTTGTTAATTAGATACGTCGATTGGCATTTCTTTCCCCAAAAAATGGAAAATCGGGCGCCATTTTCCAAGATGGCACTGAAGCGCACCATGGATATATGGGGACTTTAAAAGTTTTCATCAGTAAGGCTTAACTAATAACTGTGCCAAGTCTCAAATTCCTGGTAATTTGTTAGGTAGGTCGATTGCCATTTATTTTGCCAAAAAACAGAAAATCGGAAGCCATTTTCCAAGATGGCGGCTGAAGCACAGCAGGGATTTATGGGAACTTTTAAAGTTTTCATCAGCAAGGCTTAATTAACAACTGTGCCTAGTCTCCACTTCCTGCTAATTTGTTAGGTCGATTTCCATTTTTTACCCTAAAATTCCTCCGCTAAATTGAGAAAATTGCATCTGTTTAAGTGCTGTTGTGCTTTACGTTTTAAATATATGATTCGTAAAGTACAACAGCACTTAAACAGATGCAATTTTCTCAATTATACATTTGATTATTTCAATTGAAAATCACCAATTTTTATCCGTGTATATTTTAACAAGTGAAAATTCAATCATATAACCCCTTTTTTACGGCACACCTGACGTTTTTGTTTGTAATCCGGTACCTTTTTTACGATTATGGCGTCGCGCAAGAAAGGTTTATGCATGCACTAGCCAGGTGAAGGAGTTTAAAATGTCTGTATATTAAAATGTCTGCCCTCAAGTGAGCACCTTGAGAACTAAAGGAAGAAGTTAGCCTTAGATTGCTGCCATCCTGTGATGGAATTTGGAACTAGAAATGAATTAGAATCTGACCTAGTGCTTTCGCCCTCTGGTGATCTGTCAGAGAACTCCAGCACCAGCTCACCTGGATAGCAACCTCCAGAACAGGCTATAGCATAGCCTACTATAATAAGTTAAATACGAAGGGTGCTCTATGGCTGGATGATTAATTAGGCAGTACATTAGTTGAGTTGATGACCCCTGATTAGCATATGCTAATCAAGACTTGATTTGTGTAATTAGTAATACTTTACTGTTTGTAATTAGCTTGGTTGCGTACTGTTGACCAGCATAATACATACATGTTCCAAAAATACTTCACAAGCAAACACCACAAGCTGTTTGTATTGAGATGTACGAATAAATGCTGTGTTGACTATGGTGGGCTAGTGCTAAAATCAAAATCATGCAGACCAAAACTAGGTATTTTTATATTTATTTACCAAATCACAACATTTCAATGGCACTACCCAGACATATTTCTTAACTTTGCACAACTTGTTCACATGGCAGAGTAATTTTCGGGAATGTGCAATCCTAGCTTTTTTTTCTGCCACTATCTGAACAACCTTACCCTGTTTTTTGTCCGAGTTTTAACCTCTAGTGGTATTGCTAGAACTGCCTGCCTTTTGCCTACCAACTCTTGTTTATACTTTTTGTATGCACCCCTAAGTTCTTGCAAATTACGTTATCCACAGGTGAATGCAATACATCCGGTATCTCAAAATACTTTACAGCAGACACATTTTTGGCAGGCAGGCCATACTTTACGCTTTGAATGAATGGCACTGTGAGTCTAAATTTTCATCCTACAGGAATTTTGGCTAATAACATCACCCATGTTATTAAAACTGCTCTCTATTTAGGGGCCATGAAAGCAGCTTAATATTGCGGCTTCACTACCTTTGACAACACTGGGTGCCTATAGAATCAAACACCTCCGACTACCAGGCATCTAACCTAAAGGGCTTATTGCTTTCATCAACAGGTGATGAAAGCTTCTTGTCAACCTGGTACAAGTGCATCTCGTTTAAGGAAATTCGTAATTCTTCTTGAGTTAAAACGTTTGTGACGAATTTAGGCAAACGCTTAAGTTATTTTACGGGTCAATTGCATAAATGCTTCTCAGAAACAAGTTGTTGATGGGTATTTTTTTTTTTTTTTTGCATGTACGTAGCACAATGAACATAGGCTGGGGTGGCCAAGTTTAGGAA
Source organism: Lithobius niger (assembly GCA_023313725.1). Taxonomy (NCBI): domain Eukaryota; kingdom Metazoa; phylum Arthropoda; class Chilopoda; order Lithobiomorpha; family Lithobiidae; genus Lithobius; species Lithobius niger. The sequence goes on along the minus strand of JAHWFP010034823.1, from coordinate 26,300 downwards.
ATCCGATACAGTTTTCTCATTTTTTTTTGACGAGTCAATGATTGTGGTCGTCCCAGAACCAACAAACATCTCCACTTGTTTAAGTCTAACATTAGTGTCGTCAAACCTAATATCAAGCTCAGCAAGTTGTTTAGATGTTTTCCGTGTCAATTCATCAGGGTTCACAAAACATAAAAGAAAATCTAGGAACAGCTGCACTTGCTCTTCATGTAGTTAGTGGTTTTTTCATTTCAATTAACACTCATACTTCTTTCAACATTGGCAAAACCGCTACATAAAAATGCATAATCATAAGTTTTTTTCATCACATAAAACAACCTTTCAACGCAGTTTCATTTTCTTGTGTTCCCATCAGCAGCATATTTTTGCCAACAACTAAAACTTGCAGTTCCTTAATCGTAAGTCTAGCCTCATTGCTAATGCACCTTTTCCTGTAAATTGCCACCAGGAGATACTAATACGAATATTGTTCAGCTGGAAGAAAAGCATAATAGAAAATAGTCAATGCATCCAATAGCCTTAACGTATCTACCGCGACATCATAACAACTGAGCCAGCGAAGGCTAATGAATTTCTGCGGAATAGTGAACTGAATTCCTAACAAAAGGCAAATTTCTGAGAGAACATCCCTCAAATCAGTAGACCATTTAAAATCGTTGTATACGTCGCAATACAACCTTTCAACCCAAAACTCAAAAGGCTTACAAAGGTGCTTTGATGCATTGTGTATATGGTGACAGGAGTCCCCATCACTTGACCTGATTTTTGCTTCAACTCCTTTTTTTGAACCTCTCATGACATTACATGAATCCATAAGAACAGAAATTACGTTTTCCCAAGGTATTTTCATTTTTCAAATGCCTCCACTAACGTATCAAACAATGATTGACTACTAACAGTTATAACAACAAACGAAATTAAATGTTCCCCTACTACTTGTTTCTCTGAATGGCTGTAGTAGCTGACTAGTACACACAGAACTCGCAATAAGTTATTACTTGTTGACTCGTCAATATTCAACGAAAAACAATTATTTTGAATTTCTGCAATTGTCCGAGAGAAAGGCCTCAGCTAGACCAAATCTCATTTTGTATGATGCGCCTGTACGGTCCAGTGACAAATGATGCAGCGCTTTCAAATCCTTGCTTGCAGTCTTACAAACATCTACCAAAAGTGGTGCCATAGTGAATAACAAGCTGTGCTCTGCCAGTACCCTGAGTATGAGACCCTAAATTAAAAAAGAAACTTTATTAGTAAATGCAAGCACTAAATATTTATCAGCAATTTAGAAAATATTAACTAGGCCTACACGTAAGGCCAAAACATGAGAAAAATGGCTCGTGTTAGCCAGCCTATGCAGCTAAAAAAAAAATTGGGTTGGTCGGGCAACTCAAATCAAACAAATTTTTATCTTTGGCCTATGTAACAAAAATAATGTTGCGCCTAACGAAAATAATTTGCTAAAAAAAAAAGTAGGACTGATCGGGGAAACTCAAAAAATTTTAGAAAATATTAACTAGGCCTACGTAACGAAAATATAGCCTAACGAAAATAATTTGAGTTGACAGCCTACATATGAAAATATATATGGTATAGTATATATATTGGGTTGGTCGGGCATAAACAACTTTTTCTTTTTGGCCTAACGAAAATAGTTAATAGTTAATCTTCAGTTTTCCTAAAAACTTATCTTTTTGTGTTTGTTGGGATCTATACTCGCAGAGCTGCGGTCACGTCAATGCGTCCAAGATAGGCTTGGGTTTAAATAGTTACGGGCCAACCAGGACTAGAGCCACTGTGTAAAAGCAAAGCCAAGAATGTTAATTTGAAATCCACTAACGTTAAATTGAAGTACAAAACTATAGTATTAGATCCAAGTAAATAAGCACCAAACGAACTGATGCGTAAAAACGTTAAGCCTAAAATTCAAAACCTGTAATTTTCGGTTTTTGGTGTTGGTCGGGTAAATGAAAGCAAACAACTTTTTAACGAAACGTTGCTAAGCTATTTTAGGCTTTTTTAATCGTTTCTGAGTTACCTGTAGGTTAGAAGTTCGGTCACACATCGGTACTGCTAGGGCATTTCTTCAATTTGTATCATTACAGCAACAGAAGCATGAAATATTCGATGCAATCCATACGGATCATAAGTGAAATATTGCATTAATGTAGTTTAACAGATTGAAGAAAATACAACAAACACGACGAGTTTCGTCCTGCGGGCAACGAGGCCTAAACAATAACCGGAAGTAGCCATCGGGTGATACTAAAAGCTGGACGACAGGTCACGTCGCGAAAAGCGGAAGAGAGCACGTGTACACATGAAAAGGCAAGGCTAAAAACGGAATCGAAAGGGGAAAAAAGGAAGATAATGCTCAATAGATAAAGGCGGAAATTTCTCATCCCTACAATGTATAATAATGACAGCTGACTTTATTAAGGTAAACACAGTGCTGAATAATAAGCTAATGAATGCATAATATGCAAATCATTACACAGTCCCATTGTTAAATGAATGTCTGCTGGTGCCTCTTGTACCATGAACTTCATTAAATTCAGCACTGGGACCCCGTTATGATTTGAAAGGGCCGTAACGGTCCCATTCTAAAATTAAAACACACTTTTAAGAATAAAACACAAACTCATCTCACAATTTAATAGTGTCGCTCAACAAGATAACTGCTTTTCGACATTTCCTTTTAGAAATTATTGATACTTAATGTAATCAATGGCTTAAATTTTCACGGGCCAGGCTAAAAACTCCCGAGCAACTCTCGGCCGGTGCTTTCGGAAAAAAAAAAATAATAATACGGAGATTAGAAAAAAAATTTATGGGAGGAAAACCTTACGCCCTGCGGATTTTACCGAGAATTCAAATCTTAACTCGCTATAACATTGTTGCTTTTGGATGACCAAGTAACTTCACATAAATTTGGCATACACAAGTTTGCAGACTGATAAAATTTCAACAGAACATTTCGAACTACATATGATCAAATTACTTAATTTCACATAACCAGTCGATTCGAATAATGGCAAGTGGACATCAAACAGAACAGGGACATATCTTTAGAAAACAAGTATACGGTTGAACACAGATTCATACCTTTTCTATGACGTTGAATACAATCTTGAAAATAATCCTTAGCATGGATTGGATGAAGATACAGTTCAATGATCAAGCAATCTGTCTACGATAATGGTGATGAAAGCTTCAGAGAAATATTAATATTCTTCTTAGGTTATGCTCCAGGCAGTTGTTACTATAAACACATGAAGACCAGGTCCAACGATGTACGACCCATGGACGACCCATGACTGCATCAAAACACATGTAACAGCATGAAATAATGTCCTTTCTCGCAAAAGTAATATGACTGAATCTGGAACAAAAGAAAACATCCATATATAGCATGCTGTAATCATTACTACCCCAAAACAAAACTTGTTAAGGATCCCCGCCAAGCTTTACAGCCGTGTGAAGTCATGATATCAAACGCCAAGCTCTTTGGCCAAGCTAATCCCACCAAGTAATAGTTCGAAGGTTAAATGAAATATATGAAAATTGCTTACAGCACAATTTTCAATTATTTCATTTAACGTTTGAAAGGTTGGAAAGATAAACAAGAATAGGGGTAATAATGTGCTTAGCCGACTTAATACACTCTGCAGTGATGCCATCTAAACCAGAACTTTTGCCAAGATCGAGGGAGTTGATAAGATTATTTATTTCCAGCTCAGTAACAGGAGTAATGAAAAAAGAATGGTTAGTCGACGGTGGTAGATATTTACTCTCAGGCGATTTTTGATTAATCTTGTTGGCCAAATTCTTACCAATGTTCAAAAAAAAGTTATTAAATTCGTCTTTCGTCTTAAGACGAATTGAAGTTCCATTAACAATAATTTCGTTGGGGTATGTGCTACATTTTTTTTTGCACCCAGTAATTTCATTCAAAATACTCCATTGTTTACGACAGTCACCATTTGCTTTGTGCATTTTTTCTTGTAGTGGCTATCCTTGGCTTCTCTAATTGCATCTTTTAGAATATTTCTGTATTTCACAAACTCATCACGGTAAGCTTGACTAAGGGGATGTTTCTTCATACGTTTGTAGAGTTTGTCTTTGATTCTGATAAGAGTTTAAAATAGCAGTCGTCATCCAGGGATGAATTTTTCTATTTTTAGCAGAAACAATAACAGTAAAAGTAGCCCTCGTAATATTCTGCTGAAGGGTTTCAACAAAAGATGTCGTTGCTGCATTTGCATTAGTATTTTGCAAGATACCGGACCAGTTTTCATTTTCAAGGTGTTCATTTAATTTAGCAAGATTAATTTTTGAAACGCTGTGCTGCGCACGTGAAACTCCTTTAGCTATTGTATTATTATGCGTTTTAATGTTGAGGCCCAGTGCGTAGTGATCAGTGATGTGCAACTTAATTAAAGCCGATTTGTATCTGTCAAAATCATTGCTTTTAACAAAAATGTGGTCAATACACGATTTACTGAATGTAGTAACCCTGTTATACTGGTTCATAAAAGAAACAAAACCGTTCGATAAAAAGTTGTCGAGGTAAATATTTTCGACTGCATTCATTTCTTTCAAGTTTATGTTAAAATCGCCAATAACAGTGACATAGCGACAAGTCATGGATTCAACAATGTCGGATAGCTCAGCTATGAAATTGCGTAGACTTCCATAATGATAACGATACACAGACAACATTTCGTAATTGAAATGTTCAGTCTTACAACTATATTAAAAAAAATCAGCATTGTCAGAGTAAATGTGTGAGAAATTTGCATTAATTCCTTCAGGTATGTTAAACTGCCAGACCACCAGCCCTTTTCTCAGGGCGACAATAAAAATATGCATTGTAGCCATTAATTTGAAATAGGCTACTTTCTTCATTGTTCACCCAAATTTCAGTTAAAACAATTCCAAAAAACTTTCAATTTGTGGTTGCCAAAAAGACCCAGAACTGATCAAAGTTAGCACTAAGGCTGCGAATGTTCATATGAATAAAATTTAAAGAGTTTAAGTCATCTCTGAGTGGAAAAATTAAATTTCCATCGTTAGGATTTTCTATAACGGATGAGTCTCTAAAGACGAAATCTTCGAACGCACTATCGTTTTGCTCCATTGAAAGTTTTCCTTGAGTCCCAACTTGGGTTCGTGCAATTTAGAGCTTAAGAGCTTGCACTTTCTGCTGGACCCCTCGACCTGTTTTGGCCAGAGGGGCTGGCTGAGGGCTTTCCTTGACCTTGACCGTTTCCCTGTTTCTTTTGATGAGCTGCTTCCACGTAGTGGTCTATGTCGGCTTTTTCTTGAATGCAGATAGCTTGCGAGTTTTCATTGAAACGAATATACAAGTTATCCCGAGAAAACCACACAAACTGGTAGCTAGGGATCGACCGAGTACAGTTTTACTGAGTCCGGGCCGAGTCCGAGTTATTGTGAATACTCTGCGGGTCGAGTCCGAATCTCCACCGAGTAGTTTTTTTTTTCACGAAAAATTCTGCGTATCTTGGGCCTAAAAACAATTTTTTTTAAGCTATTCAGTCCATTTTGTGATGCAGTTGTCAGGTGAGGGATAAATCAGCTCTTTACTACATAATGTTTATACAACATTACCTTTAAGAAAACTCCAGGCTCCAAAAATATATTTTCCATGCCATTTTTCATACTTTGTTGCCTATGTGGTGCTAATTTTTTTTTTTTTTTGTTGTTGATGGCATTAAACTCGGTATACAATTGTAACAAACATTGTCAGATAAAGGGAGAAACAGCCTTTATACTCACTCTCGTAACATACCGATTTAAAAAAAAAATTAAATTGCACCACAAGTTCTAAAACTTGAAAATTACGATAAGAGGAAAATCCATAATTGTCCAGCCTTACGTTGAAAACTCGTCAGAACGCCATACTTTTCAAGGCCTGGCAAAGGCCTTAAGAAATTCAAAACTTTTTCAGATTTTCAATACCTTGTAATCGAACCCTGTACATAATAGCTAAACCGGTGTTGCTGTAGGCTACTGTGAATTCTGTAGGAAACAAATTGTGAATAAAACTGGCCTAGTTTTAAAATACTCTTAGCAACCAACCAACCCCGTTTTAATTTTAGGCCTATAATTTGTACACTACAATAATTAGGCTACTCATTTCTATGAATTAAAAAAAAAGTTGAGCAAACTATTGTTTAGTATCTTTACCAGAAATTCCACACATTCATCTTAAATGCGATAATTTATTTTTATATATAAAAAAGCAAAGCAGCACTCAACTGTTTAAGTGATCCATATAAATTACAAATCAAATTACTTTTTCAGGCTTTAAAAAAGGCCTGCTCGGTAACCGTTTGTACAGGCTATCCAATGAAGTTGTTGAAAATTATTCACAAGTTTGTAGCCGATACAATAGATTAACTTATTTAAAAAAAAACATTGTACAGCACACAAAAAAATGAAATTAGTCTAAAACTGCATTTTCGAATTCCGATAATACACGTTGTAGTCATTTGAACTGTCAAATTCAGTCTCTGAATTTCAAGTTTTTTTACAAGAAGAGTAGCATGTCAACCTTTTCAAGACATAAACGATATCGGTGATGATTGCATATAACTCCCGTAGAGCTAAACATTTTTTCAGAAGCAACTGAAGTTGGGGTGCACTTAAGCGCTTCCTTGCCACTAATCCATGGGGAGCAACAGTTTTGTGTTCTTCTACATACTTCTTCCAATAATTGAAAATGCCACCATTGTCAAGACTGGTAAGTCGAAATGGAAGCTTTGAATCTGCAAGATATTGTCTAACTATTTGTGCTGCAGTTACAGGTTGCGATATTCCTTGGGCTGGTGATGGCTCCATTAGTTTATCTAGGATATCCTGGGCTCTGCTTTTCTTTGCTGTAGTTGGTGTGTTTGAATTAGTATTGCTTGGCACAACTAAATGTTGTACAGGCAAATTATTTAGCACAAACTGCACTTCATCTTCTAGGTGAGTGATGGCACTTTCCTTTGCTTCATTTGATTCAAACATTGTTGCTTTGAATCTTGGGTCCAATAGTGTAGCTACAGCGTAGATCGGATTCCATTCTGATCGTAGCGGATACCTATTGTTGAGATCACAGGCCATTGATCGCTTCAGTGCACTTACGCCAATGTCAGTGTCGTCGACTACTAGCGACTCCTTCACGATTCGAACTAGTCGCAATACTAATCCCATGTTACTGTTCACGACTACACGATAGAGTAACATCTTGAAATGTTTCCAAAACTGGTAACACTCTGTCAATAAGACGCCACTGATGGGGAGTAAGTACCGTGGTGATACCTAGCTCTTCACACGTGTTGACAACTGCCGTCTTTTGCTCTTTCAAGCGCAACATCATCTGGTAGCTAGAATCCCAACGAGTGACCACATCTTGAATTAGTTTATGAACAGGCAAATCCAGACGCTTTTGTTCCTTTTCCAGCACATGAGGTGCAACATTGGAACGTTTGAATGACCCAACTAAATTTCGGCACGCAGCAATAAGATTGCACACATCTTTTTGGCTAGCACATCCCGCATTCACAACAAGTTGTAATGTATGTATAAGGCACGGCGAGTGTTGAAAACTTGGGTGATCACGGAATGCGGCACACAAATTACTTCCATTGTCATGAATCACTACGTATATTTTGTTTGTTAACTTCCACTTTTCAATGGTCTGTTCAAATTTATTTAAAATTTCATCTGCTGTGAGGTTTTCATTGAAGGGCAATGCTTGCAGACAAATGTTTACTCTCGTAAACTGCTCGGTAACGTAGTGTGCAGTAAACGACATGTAACTGTCGTTTGAATCACTGGACCAAAAATCAGTTGTAATGCTTACATACTTTTCTGTGTCAAACAGTTCGGTTAACTTGGAGCAAACTTCTTGATACATCTTTGGTATCGCCGTTTATAGCGCGGTTCTGCTTCTTTCATTACATCCACAAAACCTTCGTCGGCAACAACACTGTACGGCTGCATGTCCTTGCATATCATGCGCGCTATTTTTTCTGTCAGTCTCATGGCGCGTGGGTGGTTGAAATCGTATTGTTGCTTTTTTCCCCGCACACTGCAGCAACGTTTGTTGAACGGGATGAGGTCTTTTGCGTGAAGTATTTTTTTCTAAGTTTTCCTCTTTGTCATTTGCTTTGGCCCATTCTGTTTCATGTTTCCCGCACATGTGCTTTAACATTGACGTGGTCCCAAACGAACGCGAGTCAGTCCCACCACGTGTTACTTTATTTCTGCATAATTTGCACACAGCGCGTGTTATGTCTTGCATATCTACACTAAAATAATTCCACACGATACTACCAGGCCTTGCTTTATTTGGATTTTCATTTCTACGGTCCGGTTGTTGAGCTGGAGCCATGGAATCATCGATCGCCGCTGCCATTGATAAAGTTGCTTGTCGTAGCGCGGTAGCCATTTTACCGGAAGTTCACCCGTAATGGAAACGATCTCTGCCTTCGAACACTCCACCCAAACTCATATAATCTGAAGGCAGAGCGGCACACACTTGATATCACGCATCCGGTGTTGCTGTACCAAACTGTCTCCAGATGGATAAGTTTGGCTCTTGTGCTCTGAACATCCAGGTATTTTCTGCCGACAACAACATGACGCCGACGACGAAGCTTTTCGCCATTACGCTGAACGTTGACGAAAGCAAGATTGGCGAAAGTTTCTAATAAAAATTACGTTCAAGCTTTAAGGAAAATAAACAATAAAGGTAACCTGTTTATTATTTTTAGGAAATTGAATCCGAGCCGAGTATTACCACCGGGTCCGAGTAGTCACCGAGTATCCAATACTCGGCTCGTTTCCGAGTAAATACTCGGTCTCGGTCGATCCCTACAAACTGGTAATGTGCTTCGTTGCGTTTGGCTCGGGCCAGTCCCATCAACTTCCGGTTTGACGATCTTAAGTACTCCTTCAAAGAAACGGGAGAATTTTTTGAAAAACTCTGATTTATGTCATTAGCCGACAGTTATTTGGTTGTTTGGCGTTTCTGCATTAGATGTTCTTTTTTTCTACGGTTGACAAACCTTACGATGATTGGTTGAGGCCCATTTCCATTAGCGTTTACACAGGGAAAAGCTTTAATGTCAGTTGACTCAAGTGGCACACGGAAAGCATTAGCCCCATAGCACACACGATGTCATCAGTTGATTCATCTTTAGTAAGTGGTACGCCATGAATCTCTAAATTGTTCCTTCTTCCGTATTGATCAAGAGCATTTAAGTCCTTAGACAGCTGTTGGACTTGATTAGGTAGTTGGCTATTTTCTTCTTTTAGCTGGCCGTTTTCTTGCCGGAGCAGTCTAACTTCAGTAATCAATTCTTTTAAATTAGTAGACTGTTCATCTGCTTGATTTGAGAAAAAATTAACAGCTTTTTTAAAGCTTTCCAGCTTAGCAGAGATGCAGTCGAGCTGTGAAAGCTTGACTTTAATGTCACTAATGCTACTTCGTAATGCTGTCATGGAGTCAGTTCGATCAACAGAATGGGATTTGTCGAGTGATAAAACTGATTTATCATTGAAATCTTCAACATCGTCTTGGAACACAGAGAACTTGTTGACAACCGATTTCAGGCATCCTTCACACTTCCATGATTTTTTTGCATTTTTGGACATTTTCTTATAAGCCTGAATGTTGTTTTTACCACACTCTGCATGAAACTTTGATTTACAAGTTTGACATTTTAAGCACTCACCGTTTTCAGGAATAGGTACTGCACACTTGTAGCAGTCAACAGGCGGCACGCTGATGGAGATTATGTTAGTTGCAGGCCGGATTTCAGTGGTTAAACCCCGGGGTCGAGAATGGGGTCAGCCGTGGTCGCGGAGCTCATCCAACACACGTCTGCTCTGTCGCAAAACCGAAGTTTATCACAGTATTTGTACGAGTTTGCACAACTTGTATTTTTGTGTCAGCCGACTTCCTTTTTCCTTCTCGACCTGTTTGTCGCAAAAGCACAGGAGTTAAGACAGCGCTGCTGATTTATAGCCCCCATTTGGTCTCTATCAATGGGAACACGGGACGGGGCTTAGTTTTAGCTTGAAAGCATGGTGTTGTGGCGAAAAATGTGGATAATTCATGGATTTACACTTGTGCCAAATCAAAATTTCTTCTGCGCTGACTTCAAAAAGTGTTTGCATGACTATGGATGTTATACCGGTGAGTAGCACGTGTTTGAAACTTGTCATTTTCCGGACCTTGGTGTAGTGTCGTCACTGAAATTTTCGTAGCCATGGTTTCTTTGTGATCGTATCAGCTGGGCGCTGTTAGATGAACTAACCTCCTCCCAGATCACTTCACTGTGATGACCCGTTGGGTCAAGAACCATATCTTGTATGAATTGCTGGATAATTAGATCCTTCTCTGTCCATTTTTTTCTCTGCTTTATGGCCAATTCAACATTGATAGTGCCATGGAATGCTAAAGGCAATTTTGATTCTCTGATAAATAGTGGCCTTAGATGATTCACATGTGCTTTAATTATGCGATCAGCATGTAAGTTATCAATCAGCCTTACAGTCATAGATGTCAAAAATTCGAGTATGCAATAACACCTCTCCAAATTAAATGCAGTTTAGAGCTGATGTTTTCAACGCATGCATATACTTTCAATAAAACGTAATCGTCATTGTTGAAAAAATAACCGGTTGCCTTCCTATTGTAAGAATGCTCTTGGCGTACAAATGCTTTTTCATTATAAATTCTGACTAATTCCCATGCAGCTTGTAGCCTAGTTGCAAGTCGTTCTCTTCTGAGTTGTAAACAATACGAACTGGATCATGAATTAAAGATGCTGGCAGTTTTAAATCTTGTCCAAACATCAAAAAATGAGGTGACGCAATAGTAGAGCTGCGAATTGTCCCATTCTAGGCTAAACAAACAAACGAGTACTAAATAATCGTCCCAACAATCGATGCAAGAAACAGCTGTGCGACGCAAGATTTCTTCAATAGATCGGTTCGCTTGCTCCGCTCTGCTGTTTGTCCAACTGTGTGAGGCATAAATACTTCATGAGCTTACTTGAAAATTCTCCTTCCATATCGTGACCGTACGATATGCTGCACCCGAAGAGTCCTGTCAATTCCTTGTACAAGGCCTTAGCAACAGTAATGGTGCGCTTATCTGGGAGTGCGACCGCTACCAAATATCTGGAAAAGGCATCGATGCAAGTCAAAATATAGCAGTAGGAGCGCTGTGTAATTGTTAAAGGGCCCACCAGGTTAAGAACCCATTCTTCATTAGGTCTCTTTAAAGGCTTGTATACTCTTAATCTAGCCTTAATAGGCTTTCTAGTCACACGACCATACTGACAAACAAGGCAGGTGTTAACATAATTATTCACATCTTGCACTAAAGTTGACCAGTAACACTTCTTTAGCACTAGACCGACCATCTTAGATCTTCCCATGTGCCCGCCGGAAGGTGACAAATAGTAGTCGCGAAGGGCAAGTGTTGTCAGAGATTTAGGAATAAGCATCTGCGTTCTGTACCCTACAGTACCTTTGGTGCATTTTGGTGAGTACAACCTATAAACTATCATCAGCATCTTGTTAAAATGTATTCTTGCCTGCTACAACATCGATAACTTCACCCGAACCTGTTTGACTAATTTTATAAATAATTTTTGTGCAAAATGGGTCGCATTCTTGCTCGATCTTGACTTGCTGCCATGTCCATTCTGGGTACTCATTCTCTAAAACACATACTGGTAGTTCATGAAAACAAGACCGAGCATCAGCAAGCATTAAATTCTTGCCTGCTTGGTGCGCTGCTAGAAAATCATATTCACGCAATTTTAGCAAAATTCTTTTTAACTTTGGAGACAAGTTGGGGCTGGAGTGCAGCTGTATTATTGCGGCATGGTCTGTACGCAGTTGGAACGTACGCCCGAGTAAATACAGGCGGAAATATTCGATAGTGTGAATCGCTGCTAAAATTTCCCTCTCAGCAATTGTGGCCTTCAGTATTGTTAAACGACCTTCAAACACCATCGTGTTCTTGAAACAAAGTTCCACCGGCCCCAGATTGGCTCACGTCCGACTCGGCAACAAGAGGCTTGGAAAAATCACTATGATTATGTGCAGCAGCCTGCATTATTGCTTCCTTAAATTGCTGGTAGGACTTCTCAGCTGTTTCGTCCCAAAGAAACTTAGTATTCTTTCGTGCGAGTTTAGATAGCCCATAGTGATTGAGGAGAACATTTTTATATGTTGACGCCAATAATTAGCTAGACCAAGGAGGGTGACGAACCTGCTTAGCAGTTTTAGGTTGCGGGTAATCCTTAACTGCCTATATTTTTCCATGATCAGGGCTAATTCCATCTTTATTGATCACAAAGCCTAAAAATTAACTTCTTGCAATGCAAAACGGCATTTGCTAGGGCATAACTTCGTACCTGAAGCTTCCACTAACCTTAATGCTTCGTCAATGTGGCCCAGGTGCGTAACAAGGCCTGGGGACGCCAGGACGGCGTCATCTTAGTACAAATGGCAAAAGTATCCAGGATAGGAGCAAAAATTTGGTTGGCACACAACTAAAACACACTAGGAGCTATTTTTAAAGTTGACCAAGTTGTCGACGCGCCATTAAGCCTCAATCCCTCCCCCCCCCCCCTATTTTTAAACCCAAGGGTAATTTTTTATAGCTTGGATGCAATCTTCCGCAACTGAATGCTATCTTATCTTGATCCTCTTTAGACAGTTGTATCTGGTGGAATCCCATCTTAAAATCAAGTGTGCTAAAAATAGTACACCCAGACAATTTTGCTAGGGTGTCAGTAATGGTCGGAAGGGGTATGCTACATCCTTCCACTATTTTATTTAAATTTCGAAGATCCTCTATGACTCTGTATTCACCTGATTTTTTCCTTATTAACAGACGAACTGTCCCAAGCTGAGGCCGAGTGCTCCAAGACCCCAATCGTTATCAACTCTTGTAATTGTTTTTCCATGAATTCCCTCTGGGCGTATGGTACCCAGTATATTTTACTTTTAATTGGCTCTGCTTGGCCTGTCGGAATCGACGCCTCAAAATTCCTGTAAAAACCCAGGTCATCTTCGTAAAGGGAGAATGCGTTTTGATGCTAATGAAGCACTTTCTAAAAATAATTGCTTGTGATATTCATCAATACCATGAATGGCAAACTGAGGCTGAAGTTGTTGCCATTCTTGGTCAAGTTGCTCCTTTTAACTTCTACAACTTGAGAGGCCTGCAGCAGCCTTATAGCTCTGGCGCCAATCTTTACTTGCTCCTCGTCTTCCATAATAGCGGTGGTATACGACCCGAGGACGCACCCCTCGACCAGGTTTACTTCTAAGTTTGAGTCATTGACAACCTGGATAGGTATACACCCAAGTTGCAGAGTTTGCAACTGACTACTCCTATGTGTGTGAACTTTCCCTCTACTTTTTCCCCAATTTCAGTCTACTCATGACTCTAAAATATTTATCGGCCCTATTACTAATTTAGTCATTTCCTTTTATTATTCTTTTTATAGAAAATCTGTTACTTTTAACCTTTACTGTCAAATCGCCCAAGGCTGGCAACAATATACAATTTCATAGAGGCAGATATATATATATATATATATATATATATATATATATATATATATATATAGTTATAGTTATAGTTAAGTATATAACTATAATACAGAATAAATCTGATCAATACAGGGTGCATCTTCAAATTAGGCTAATATCTAGAAAACATAGTTTTCACTAGCCTATGTAACATTATGTTTTTATGTGCAGTCCACCTAGTCAAGTGGGCTGGGTTTTCAAAGACTTGCTGCAGCTGTATCCTGCAAAAGCACCTACATAAAAAATTCAGGGATAGCTTTTTCTGCCCAAATTCCTCTTAGGCATCAACAGAACAAGCTGGTGTGGGGACGTTTTTGTATAAGGGATTAGGTACCACGTACGGCAAACAATGCTGGCGTGTTTTACTATTTAGTAAAAAAAAAAAATCAGCTGAAGGAGAACAACATCTACTTCCTTCAGGAAGCTAAGATTTATGGCAGTACAAACAACTCAATATTTTAATATTATTTCTTTAACAATAAATATTTATTCTTAAGATTCATGTTAAGATTAAATGTTTTTCTCTTAACATGTAATTTATTATTTACATCTGACACATCTGACTTAGCAAAACATAAAAATGTCAATTAACAAATATTTTTGATTAGTTTTTATTGTTTACTTTTTTACTGACCACCCTGAATGTCTGGTATGAATTTATGCTTTTCGTGTGGCTGTGCTCATTTGCCGTCTCATTGGTTTAGTTTGTTTAGCTGCGGAACAATTTGATGCATACAGGAGAGAAGCTGTTACTTTGGTAAGGCCATTCCACAAATTAGGGTTTTTATAGAAGCAACTACTCCTTGAGTAACTTTTGCACGGTATGGGAAAATGTTTTTGATCGATGTAGCTTTAATTTGGTCAAAATTGGAAACGTGTCATAACTAGTGAGAAGGGGAAACCCTTTCCCTGTAACGAATGCAGCAAAATGTCCTATGGTTGTTTTAGCCCGTGTGTGGTCTTTTATTTCCTTACTAAACGAAGTTTTTATTTGGTACAATGTAATGATTGTGAATGACTGCGCTCATCCCTGGGTCAATAGAACCTTAGGTGGGTGCACCTTGCAGCTGCCTGAAAGAGGGAGGTGGGAAAGCGAGCCTGGGTAGTTCCGAGTGTTTTGTAGTTTGAATAGAAGAACAAAGCCAAGATGGATACGGATATGTCTCCCAAATTTTTCATTAACGTTAGTGATGATGAAGGAAGTGAGCCATCATAGTGGCAAGTCAACGAAAATTTTCCAGACAGTGTGGTGATGTTCCCAGAAGTATGGGGGGGGGGGGGCCCCCTAATTGAGGCTTAATGGCGCGTCGACAACTTGGCGCGTCCAGAAGTATGGAAGACATGGCGTTGACAACACCGATGAGCAATCCAAACAGACATCTACCTCTGACCTCTCGTATTCCCCTCCCCCACCCCTAGACAGCCATAACCTCCCCCTCCCCACAAATTAATATTGTGCCAGTTGTTTCGCTGGTAGTGGACCAAGGAGCCACTAAGCCTCAATTCCCCCCCCCCTCCAAGGAGCTGCAGTGGCGGAAGCCAAGACACCGAGCGCAATGGCGTCTATTTCTTTATTCCTGTGGCCAAGACGAAGGGTAAGCGTCGACCGATGCTACATCACACGAAAGCCATGCCAGCTACACGGGCAAGCAACCGTCTTGTGTCAAGGATCACTTTTGCTAATGCATGTATCCCCAGCCGTGTGTAGGCCATTGGATTTCCTTCCAAACGCAGCAGTGCCATTATGGATCTGCCCGAGTATTACTTTCGTTTTGGATGTGTTCAACAAGCAGTGGTCGGCGTACTGCCCGAGGAACTCGCCAGTATCGGCATAGGTGTGAACCGAGGCGGAATGCCTACGGATTGTGGACATGACCAACATCAACTGTGGCATTAGTTCAAGAGGTCACACGATTGGAGGCAGCGGAAGGGTGGATGCAAATTCCGTGCTTTTCTGATGTCGCTCGACCACCTACAATTTTGTCTGCACCGGAGCACTATGTTTCTCACATGCCCATTCTGGGACCCGGACAGTGTGCTGAATAACACAGTTATGACAGTATCTACACAATGGAGTGTCTACTCATGGGAAGGGTAACACAGTACAGATGATCCGAAGGACTGACACTTACGGACGATTACACGGATACGATCTTGGACTGTTGTTTTTTTTCTTTCCGTTTTGCTGTTGTTGTTGGGTACAGTGCCCTCTATACTGTTTTTTTATTTAGCTCTTGTAAAGAAACAGAAATCCAATGTGTACTAATTATTTATAAACTTTATGATAAAAAATGATTTATTTTGAATTGAATATTGGGAAGTGACAGGACTGAAGTACAAATGGGAAAAGTTAATCTGGAAGCATGCTAGTAATGAGCTCGATCCTAGGATAGGTTTGCATCCGTTTGTGTTTACAATACATTAGTTGTTTAATGTCCCCAGTTTGAACGATACTACATCAGTATGGTATTTAAGTTTTCTTTCTTTATTTCAAGAAATAAATATGGTACGTAAATAGTAGCAAAAGTTAAAGAGTTTTTAACCTAAGCTTGCTTTATAGCCCACCACAATTGGTGCCACAGTACTAAATCTCTGAAGGAGCGTTTCAGAAAAAAAGAAAAACTATGTGTAATTGTGTATTGACCATATCAAAATAAATAAATACAATGAAATACGAGGCTACTGTTAGCATTTTATAGCCACAAAAAAAAGTTTGTAGCATTAACTCGACTGACACTTTCAGTCTTTAGCAGTTTTTGAAAGACAAAAATTGAGTTACGGAAGAAAAGTTGTTTAGGTGAAAAATTGCTTTAGGTGACGGACACTAGTTTTTAACAGCTGTTTGAAAGGCTACAATTTTCCAAATGCTTTAGGCGACAAATTTATAAATAATATGTACATATATAACAATAAAATACAGTACTATCACAAAAGTGTTTTTGAGAAATTCTAATTAAAACAAACGTTATTTGTAGGTTCGAATATTTGCCAAAGCGAGAACAAGGCTACAACAGTTGTCGCTAGGAATGCTAAGTTTCCCATCAGCATCAGTTAATAACAATGATGTTGAATCGGCTGAACATGAAGTTTTACCAGTTGATGAAGGTAAGTTTTGTATTTAATGTTGTTTTTTCTTTGAGATAAAACTTATCTATCTCAGTTGGGGTTTCCGCGTTTTTATTGATACAATGTGGCCAAATTGGTTATGCAGGCAAATTTACTGTAACGAACGTAACGTCTCGCAGTAGATCATAGAAGACCTAGAAAGCCTCTAGTCTCCTCTGAAAGACGCCATTTTCACTGATATTCAAAAATACTCCCTTTTATTAATGCTTTTATCGTTTAAAATGATCTTTCACTGTCAAACAAACCACGAGTTTTTGACCATTGCTCAGTTTGCCCTCGCGGGCGTGATTGCGTGCACGACCATGCATCACTTTTACGTTTGACAGGCCACGCATCGGTCGTGCCTGTTGTGCTCACGCACGTTACTGCTTTGTTGATTAGGCTTAAGGCCTACGGGGAGTGGTTTTGTGCCCGACATTTCGTTTGTGTTTTCTCATCTTGGGAAATAAGAACAAAAGAATGTAAAAAATGGCTATCTGGCCACGTCATGATTATTGCAGGAAGTGCCGTGAATGTGACTTTGTAGTGACTAAGTGCGAGGTTTGCGGCCGAGATCGGCGTTTTTCTTTACACCTGGATGAAATCCAACCAAAAGGAACTGCAACGTAAACGCCTTAAAGCAAGAGGGGGTAAAGTCGGCTCGTTGGATGCACGCCTCATTAAAGAAGGTGTGGTTCTGAACGAGGATTTTTTACCAAACGATAACAACGTGTCTTTGTCTGACGTCGAATTGTCGAGTGCATTGGAGATTTCGAGCCGGACATCACAGATCCGGGACGATCAATCTTCTCTTAGCAACGTTCAAGCTCGACTGGAGTCAATTTTTAGTGGAATGGAAGAAAAAATTGCGTCGATCCCCTCACAAGCTGACATGGATAAAAGTGTGATAAAATCCTTCGCAAACACGCCTTTAAGGAACCCTACCACGCGCAAGGACCTCGACGAGGAGGGGGATTCCCGGGAAAAGGTCCCAATAACAAAGGAAACCAGAAGCCCGACCAGGAGACATCGGAGAAACCTCAATCGTCCGGCAACAGGGGGAGAAGAGGAAGCGGTAGGGGTAGACAATGACTCCTCCCGTCCCCAACCTGCCCCCATTCACCGAACCGCTTCCACACCAAAGAATGGGAGGCGACTACGGAGGACCCGTTTGTGCTGTCCATCGTCAAAGAAGGTTATGTACCACTTCTCACATTGGTCCCAAGATTGACCCGCTGAATCCCGGACGACATGCTGAAGAAACAGGATCCTCTCCTGGAATCAGAAATCCAATCCCTGCTGGAAAAAGGAGCCGTACAAAAAGCCGACCCTGACTCTCCAGGGGTCTACAGCCCAGCGCGAGTCATTCCAAAGAAGTCCGGAGGTTCACAGCTTATTTTCAACTTAATTCATCTGAACAAGTTTATCCGCAAGGAACACTTCAAACTGGAAACGTTGGATTCCATCAGAGGGGGGGAGGGGATTGAGGCTTAATGGCGCGTCGACAACGTGGTCACTAGCGCCAACCTCAGTCACAATGCAGTGGTCCGGGTTGCCACTGCACCACACATCAGACTGGCACTGCAGGGGAGGAAGTGGACAGCGTCAATGGAGCTGGAAGATGCTACCTCCACATCCGTCGGTCTTCAAGTTCTTTCGACTGGTTTCGAACGGAGTGGCCAACCACTTTACGACCATCCCGATCGGATTATCAACGCCACCACATGTCTTCATGTCAGTCCTGAAGCCAGTCCTGGGTTACCTACACCAGAGAAACGTGAAAGTCCACGTTTATCTGGACGATTGGATACTCCGCAACCTATGTCAGCAGAAGCTACTCCGGAAAATCGCAGTCATTCAGGAGCTCTTCCAAACACTGGGACTTGGGATCAACATCATTTCCTGCCTAATCCAAAATTCGGAATTCAAAGACCACGCACGAGGCTCCTTTTTCTAGCAATCTCCCGCTAGTGCTTGCAAGTCTGAGAGGACCACCGTAAGAACCTCTGGGCCAAAGTACCCATTACAGGCCTTTCCCTGAAGACAGTTTTCTTGGTGGCAATGGCCACGGTGGCCAGACTGAGCGAGATATCAGTTTTTTCAAGACAAAAGTGCTGTCTACGCTTCGGTAAAGGGAACAAGGATGTTTCGCTGCTGTATCACGCTAAATTCAGAGCAAAGAAGCAGAAGCCACACGAGAAACCAGTCCCGTGCGTCATTCAGGCCCTCACCCCATTATTGGGTTCCAGGGACCCCGACCGGTTACTGTGCCCGGTCAGGGCCCTCAAATACTACCTGAAGGCAACCAATTAGGTGGAGGAGGAAGGATCTACCTCAGAATTCCAGCAGCTGTTCCTTCCAAGCGACAAAACTATGGGCAAACCCACTTCCAAATTTCGCCACAGACCCCTGAAAATTGCACAGTGTATTGTGGCAGTCATCAGAAGGGCATACAAGGAATCCAACGAATGCATCGACATTCCTGGGGACATCTGAGCGCACGAGCTCCGAGCGCTTCCGTCAATCCCGGTGCAAGAAATCACTACCGCTTGCAATTGGAGGCACAGAACCACTTTCGTGAATCATTACTATCGCGAACTTCGGGTCGTCAACGACCTCCTTCAACGACCTTCCTTCATTGCGGGCAAGACCATCCAAGGCCCATAAAGTGCAAGCTGGATTCCAAGGTAAGAGTGTATGGATTGAGTATTCGAGTTGCATGACCAATCTCAGTAGGGTCCAATGCAACCTACCTCCTTTTCAACGACGTCAGCATTAATAAAGGGAAGTATTTTGGATATCAGTGAAAACGGAATTTTAATGGGTAAAATTAGTTTTACTTATCCTAAAATACTTACCCTTGGAAGACCCACCCTCCGGCCCCGCATGACTTGGACCCCAGGTCTGCGATCTGTCACGACTTGAAAAAGTGACTCATGGCCGCCTAGCGCGTCCCATGGCGTCGTGCATGCGATCGCGCCCGAGGGCAAACTGAGCATTGGTCAGAAACTCTTACTTTGTTTGACAGTGAAAGAGCATTTTAAACGATAAAAACATTAATAAAGGGGAAGTATTTTAGGATAAGTAAAAACTAATTTTACCCATTAAAATTCTATGTTCTGACAGTACACATCTCTGTACCAGCACAGTTAACACACCTAGTTATGTACTAGTTTGTGTTGTGGCAGGACACATGCTTTGTATAGAAAAATGTGTTCTGTTAGTACACAACTTGTGTGTGTAGTGTCAGAACACAGCATCTTCAGACAGTACCCCAACCCCCATGAAATGCTAAAATTGGATGCACATCAAGACATACATTTTGTCGGCACGTACTAAAAACAGTTTTTAGTACATATATTTAGATTATTTAATCACTTTCCACTCACTTTTCTTATTTTGGCCTAACTTCAAAAAGAATAAAACATACCATCACTGCGATGCTTCCACACCATCCACAGGATGTTAATGTCAAACGTCAGAGTCCGTGGTGATATATACAACTGATGATCCCTCCAGCCTTGATGTTCAAGCTACCACTTCCCAGATAGACCAGAAGCCGTATGGACTTTTTAATACGCCCCACAAGCAAGCTAGAAAAACAGAACCTCTGTCCTTCCAGCAAACCAACACAACACCATTTGCGTTATCGTCAACAGAAGAATTAAAGAAACCCATTCTGTTTTTCCGTAAAGGCCCGGTTTGCGTTTCCATTTCAGTAACACAAGTTCTAAGTGTGGAGGAAGGAAGGGTGGCTTGCGGGAAGGCAAATCTGTCAACTATTCATTTCTGTTTGGAAAATGAGAGGTCATTAAAACTGGATGTCGACAAAGGCATATACACCGTTGAAATTCGAGGCAAACTTGTGGATCTTGCATTGGTGCCTGTGCATCCTAATCACATTTCCACCGTTGGTGAATTGTGCGAACTTTGAAAAGCGTGAAGGGACTGAAGTTGTGCAGGGAGTAAAGGCAGAAAACAACAAGCCTCACTTGGCTAATTAATTCGTTGAAATGCCAAAATTTCGTGCAAATTGTAGCCTTATTCCAAATGGAAACAAAACTTGATGTCGTTGCTGTTTCCTACCTTAGAAATCTATGCTCACCAGAAAAGATACAAAGAAATGCAGGCAATTTAAAGTAGTTAAAGATGTCGCGATCACACCTCAAAGTATGCCAGGGAGCAAAATTACAAAACTGTCTTGCTCAAGAGGAAGTTGGCATGAGTAAGAAAAAAACTTAGGGCAGTTTTAAAACCTGGACAAGTACTTGGGGGCTCTGACACCAGCTTCTTTACTGGAATTGTTAAGGAAGGAATGTTGAACTTAAGCAAAGACTCTCCTTTGAAGGTAATGCTAGAAGAGCAGTTAAAAGCTTCAAAGAGTAAACCAAATGACAAAGGCATGCATTGGTATCCAAATATAATTAAGTGGGCAGCCTATATTAAGCAAAAATCCACTGCAGCTTATATTGCAATAACCGAATCAGGTTTTCTAAAGTTCCCTTCTGCTACTATTATTGTCAGGTAGTATGTGAATTTTAGCCATGATCTGGGGTTTCATAATGATGTCATTGATGACATGTGCTGTCGCGCAAATTTAGACAAAATTCCAGCACACCAGAAGTTTGTCGGTTTAGTATCATTTTTGATTTTGTGATTGGGTTGCACTGCTGTAGTAATACAGGAGTTTATTTTGCCCTGCAAAAAGTCTTCAGCTGTGAAAAATTCAATGCTGGAGAACAATGTTTACACAATAATAGCTGCTAAATGTTTTATGTCCAGAAAGCTCAGTAACGCCCACAACTGCCCAGAAAGTTGCAAATTTATTACTCTCAAAATTCTACATGTAGCCTAACTTTACAATTTCTTATTATGAACATTTAACGTGTTGACTACAATGTACAATTTTTGTGTACAGTTCAATCCTTTTGTGAACTGATCCCATTTTTGATCAAGAAAGGAGCGGATTACGTATTGTCTTCGCACTTCAATCAGGACTGTTTGGAGCAAGAATTCAGTCGTCAAAGAAGTGTGGGTGGCACCAACGAAAACCTAGATTTGAACCATTTCGGCACCCATTCCAGAAAGATTAATTCGACACGGAAATATACAAGTGACATCCGTACAGGAAATACGGTAATAATGCTGATAGGTTGATTAAGGATACGTCAATAAGGAGTACGATTTCTTAGGCATGTTTTTATAAGTGTGGATTGTCATTTATAAGTGCGGATTGTCATTTGCTTCGGATTAGCTGTTACCATGTGCCTGCGTATTTGAAATATAGCTGTCTTAAATACATCTGTGAAATCTTGTGATGTTGATATTTGCTAGTGAAGTTTTAAATCACCTGACGCTTGGTTAAAGATTATCAGGTCTGGTTAAGGTTTCACTAATTTTGAATTAAATCGCCATGCAATACTCGTTTATGAGTACTAAGCATTTGCTGTAGTTTTATTTTCATTTATGACTAGGGTGGTATAAGTAGCAATTAAATCATGACCCAGTGCTCTAAAAGATGCAGTTGGACATGTTTTATCATTATCCGTACGTGTTATACACTAAGCAATTTTGTAAATAAAATCTTTGTTTGTTGCAGCTACCTGTGGAATGAAGACACTGTAATGGAAGTTGTCTGCCTGAATTGCCTGAATTGCCCGAATTGTAGACGTATACAGATGTTGACGAGACCAAGTTTTGTTAACATTAAAGGGCGATTCTACTCAAAAACAAAAAAAAAAATCTGTTAAGAGTGGTATAAGAGAATTATGACTTGGTGTATCAACCTGGGGCATAAAATTATACTAGAAAATAAAATTTGGTTGCCGTGCCATGCCCCTTTATTACGAATCGAAGTTATTTTTTAGTAGTTCATTGGGAATCAATCAACTCTACTTCCCTAATTCATTTAAAGAAAATCGTGAAACACTTACGTTTCATGAAATATGTCAAGCAACAGGATAAGACCAATAAATTTCATGTGGGGCCAGACAGATATATAAATTTACATAATATCTACGCATTACAATATTAAATTTGATAATATTTTACTTTATTAATTTTTACTTAACCTTGCTCATGCTTCACCCCCACTCAAATGGTGGTATCGTTTGGTGGGCTGTGCCCCCACCCCTCCAAAAAAAAATCAAGCCAAAAGGAGCAATACTTTAGAAACAGTCCATTTCCAACGTTAGCATGTAACGCGTAAAAGTATTAAAAAAAAAAAGGCTTGCAAAGAGAAAGGTTTTTGTTTTATGTAGAGTTTGTATACGTTTTTATTTTCACACCGTCAATAAAAATATTTATTAAAAATAATATAACTGTCTTTCACAAACAATATCTTGGATTTTGGTAGGGAACAAACACGTCACAAATAACAAATATGACAATTAAAAAAATAATCAATATTTTGGCCAAATTTTCAGTTTTTTAGAAGCACGTCTCTCCTTAAATTTGTACAATTGGTGTTTGTTTCTTTGCGAGAATTGTAATTGCTAATGCAACATTGTAAACTTAGTGGTGCGTAGAGATGACCAAGTTTACTTTTCAAGTTAGAAATAGAACTGTGAACAGTTATGCCAAGGCATCATTGTTGGAAGACTCAAGCTGCTTCCTTAATTCCATTTTTTTTAGAAACTGGTTTTACTTTTGATTGTGTAGCAGCAACAGCTTTGGTAGTTGTCTTAGCCTTACACTCTATGGCTTCCTTTCGACGCTTTGCACTGTATATCTCCATAGCCTAAAGTTCCATCACAAGCCCTTGATTTTTTTTTTTATTTCTGTACGGCAAACTCAAAAATTGATTTATTTTGTGTTTTGGAAATTGTGACCCACAAGTTTAATTACAGGTCAAATTCCATTACAACGAAGTTCGTGGAGGTGCCCAGCCTGCGAATGTTTCTGTTCCTGCTACTGTTCCTGTAACTGTTCCCAGGCAGGTTAAGGCTGTAGTTGAGCCTCCTCCCGCCCGGAGTGCACCACAGAAAGTGTCGAAGAAGGCTCCTGCTGGTACATCCTCAGCACCACCCGTGAGGAAGTTGCCACCAAGAGAGAAGGTGAAACAGTCGTCGACCGACCAGCTTGCTGAGGGGTCCATTGCGTCCCCTCCACAATTTGATACTCCTTTACCCATGGAGCAGGGTGATATTTCCTGTTCCACTTCTCCTGGGCTTTTTCCTCCTTCCGAGGACAACTTCGTTCTGGACCTCACTCCGACTTTTGATTCGGGGGAGGATTCAGATGTTTTCGGGTTGCCCAGGGGAGGAGTTGAGGAGGATGATTCAGTCTTAAGCCCGTCCTAATGCCTGCGCATTCCATCGTTCAGTGGAACTGCCAAAGTTATCGGACCCATGCAGAAGAGCTGCGGCTGCTTTTGTCGCATTGGCGACCCCTGTGCTGCAGCATTCAGGAAACTTGTTTTAAGGCGTCGGATAATCCGGTTGTTAGGGGTTACTCTGTCTACCGTCTGGATGCAGACCCTGTGCCACGTGCACATGGTGGTGTTGCAGTGCTGGTTCAACACTCTCAGCCGCATGCCAGTGTGCCTCTGCACACTAGATTTCGGGCGGTAGCAGTTCCGAGTTTCTTTTCATTTCGATATTACTGTCTGTTCGGTTTATTTACCGCCGGATGAGGTCTTTGGGGTTGGTGACCTGGAGGACCTGGTTCGCCAGCTTCCTGCCCCGTTTCTCCTGCTGGGCGACTTTAACAGCCACCACGTCCAGTGGGGAGGACCTAATACTGACAACAAGGGCAGGATCCTTGAGGAGTGGATGCAAAGGGGGTCCGTTTGCATTCTGAACGATGGAGCCATGACACACTGCAACCTGGCCACGGGCAATTGATCAGCGGTGGATTTAGCCTTTTGCTCGCTGGCCGTTGCAGTTCACTTCACTTGGGCTGTCACTGCCGATCTGCATGGAAGCGATCACCTCCCCGTTGTGTTGTCCACGACACAAGGAGGTTCTGTGGCTACCAGGCCAGCCCGGTGGGCGCTCAAACAGGCTGAATGGTCAGCCTTTGCTGAGGCTGCTGTATTTCAGCGTGCAGTTGAGGACTTTTCTGATGTGGATGAACTTTCCACTCATTTCGCTGACGTGGTCCTTGCTGCTGCTCATGCTACTATCCCGCGTTCGTCCACACAGCCACGGCGGGTTCCTGTTCCGTGGTGGACGCCTGCTTGCGGGTGGGCTATTCAGGCCCGCCGGCGAACGTTGCGTGCATTTACGGTCATGTCAACTACTGACAACTTTGTAGCCTTTAAGCGCTGTCGTGCCCGTGCCAGGTATGTCATCCGTGAGGCTAGACGTGCTTCGTGGAGAGCTTATGTTTCGTCGATCACGCGCTCCACGCCTTCTCAGCAGGTGTGGCGGAAGGTGCGCCAGATCTCGGGGAGGAACGTGTCTGCACAGCTGAAGGTGGCGAATTCCGTGATCTCTTCTGTGCCGGATATCGCCGACTGTCTTGCGTCTGCGTTTGCGCGGGTCTCGAGTGATAACCATTATGATCCTGGTTTCATTAGAATAAAGCGTAGAGAAGAGGCTCACTTTCTAGACTTTCGCTCCGACGGGCTAGAGGAGTACAATTTATCGTTTACCAGGCAAAAATTTGTTTCAGCTTTGTCCAAGTCGCATGACTCTGCCCCAGGGCCTGATGATGTTCACTATCAGCTGTTGAAACATCTGCCTCTTGCCTCCCGATTGTGAAACCGGGCAAAGACCCTACTGCTCTTTCCAGTTATCGCCCAATCGCTCTGACTAGCTGTGTCTGTAAACTTATGGAACGGATGGTCAGTGAGAGGTTGGTCTGGGTGCTGGAATCACGCGGATTCTTATCTGCGTCCCAGTGTGGCTTTTGACGTTTTCGGTCAACCATCGATCATCTGGTTGCCCTTGAATCGGATGTGAGGGAGGCTTTTCGCCTGCGTCAACATCTGGTTCAGGTTTTCTTTGACTTGGAGAAGGCTTATGATACGACCTGGCGTTATGGGATTCTCCGTAATCTCTATAACTGTGGTTTTCAGGGGACAGATGCCACTGTTGCTTTCCGCTTACCTCTCAGGCCGTTCTTTTCGTGTTCGTGTCGGGGCGACTCTTTCCCGCCCGTTTGTCTTGGAGAATGGTGTGCCTCAAGGAGGTGTTCTTACTGTCATCTTGTTTGCTATTGGGATCAACCCCATTACTCAGCAAGCTGCTGTTCCCCAGTCATTGTTTGTCGATGACTTTGGCCTGCGCTTTCGGGCAGCTCGCATGCAGACCTGCGAGCGGTAGCTACAGCTGGCGATTAACAAAGTCCAGACCTGGGCGGTCAGTAATGGTTTCCGGTTTTCTCCGGACAAGACTGTGTGCGTTCACTTTTGCCGCCAACGAACACTGCACCCAGATACTTGCCTGTACTTGGGGCAGGCGCAGATTCCTGTTGTCCCACAGGCACGTTTCCTGGGTCTGGTGTTCGATTCCAGGTTATCTTGGCTTCCACACTTGCGCCAACTTAAAGACAAGTCTTTGCGGGCACTTAACATCTTGCGGGTTCTGTCGGGCACTTCATGGGGTGCCGATCGC
>JAHWFP010034821.1:0-32706 GCA_023313725.1 Lithobius niger | reverse complement strand
TGGCTACAAAATAGTTACATGGTCAAAAATGGCGAGAAAACCCAGCAAACACATGCTATTCTTGAAAGAAAGCTAAAGGAGCGATCAACCCTCCTTTGAAATTCTTAGGTCTGGCACAAATAGGGATTAATTTGTTGTTCTTCCAAAACTTTGTGGAGGATTCGGCTGCCTTGCCGTTGTTACAAGTTTGTGACACAACTACCTGCAATATCGTTAACCTCAACACATACCTGTCAAACTTGTTTCCTCCACCAGCTACTAGCACCGCTTAGGTAGTGATATGTGATTTGTTTTACCCCATACGCAGGCGTTGACCAGCTGATCCAGTAGAATGGACGCCTGACAGTCTGACTCGTACCGAGCACCAAACGTAAACACAGTTAGTGCAAACAACACTAATTATAGTGAATGCAGCTACCATGTAGTTAATATTGTCATTGACAAAACATGAAAATTGTGCTCTAAAATGTATTCCATTGGCCAATACATTAAAGAACTACACCAGAATTTTTGGTAGAATTGACAGCAGTTAATACAAGTGTGTCAGTCTGATATGGCACTAGGTTGCACTTGTCTGTAGTTTGTTGTTTAAAACACGGGACTGCCATAATATTTAGCAGTGGCCGCTGTTTTACGTCCGTTGCTTCATCCACCATTCTACAGATAGTCTGCTCTTTTCAACGTATCGTGTAAGGCTGCACCGATACTGGATCGGATCGGTTGCCGATATTTGCGATATCGGCAACTTTCGCATAAATATTGATAATGCTGGAATCGTTATGGATTACGACATTCGCTTCGCTCAGGAAATCACAGAGTATCCTCGCACCTATGTTTTAACTGTGGGTTACTATTTAAAAAATAATTATTTTAATAATTATTGGGCTGTCGCAGAAAAACTACATCGTTAATAAAAAAATTGGGGATACAATTGCGGATATTGGTATTGGCAAAATTGTTAAAACCGGTTCGGAATTGGATCGATAAAGTTGGTATCGGTGTATCCCTAGTATCCTGTATTATTTTGCGTTATGTTTCATACACGGATTTTTCAAGTAATCAACATAAGAAATGCAGCCGGTATTCACCACATGTTTCTCTAAAAATTGTCTGATAACAGTTTTTTCACCTTTTTCTAGCGTTGTATAGATGCTGATATGGCATACACCAAATCTTGTACCACGCCTGACGAGCTTTTTTAAGTACATGTTCAAAATGTATGATTATTGTAGGTTGGCGTTTTAATTCTCTCCCAGTCAGTGAATTTCTGTTGTCATGTGACAAATTCTTATCCGCAAGATTTTTTTCAGGCAATGTGCCTAACGCCTTTCACATGGTCGATGATTGTAGACGCCACTGATGATCGATTGATACTGAGCAAAACTTGCAAAATAAATGGCTTTTATAGTCGTATAAATGGCCAGGGAAAACCTTTGCTCGTTCCAGAACCATTATTGTCAAAAGATAGCCTGGATTGGGAACCTTTTTCGTTGGCTCTGGATGCATATTGGAAGACAGCTTGCACAACGAAATACTAAAACGTAAACCGCAAGTTAAACGGAAAGTCGGAAAGTAACGTGTTGTTGCGCCTAAATGCTAAGAGAGGGCGCCATTGTTTCGATATTCATTATTGATTGTGACCCGAGGCAGAAGTTACGCTGCTCGTAGTTCACATCTCAGAATTTTTTAATAAGGTTAATTTTCTTAATAGCTGCGAGTACGTGAAAAAATGCGATCGCAGTAAGTACTAGTCTTTAATAATTAGTGGAAAATTGATGAAAAATTTTGGATTAAATTTTGGATATCCGTATCGGTACTGGTATCTGAAAAATTTTTAAAACTGTATCGGTGCAGCTTTAAAAAGCAGGAGTTAACTGGTGTTCGTTCTAACAGTGACGATAGTCAATGCAATACAGTAAATCCCATAACGAATTGAACGCGAACATACCAAAATGTTTGTTATATCTGGATTTCTTATATCCGGATTTAACGAAAAAGTTTGTTATAAAAACACTTTACAGCCAACTCCACTTTACCTTTTAAGCAGTATGAACGTATATATGTCCAAAAAAAAAATCGTCCGAAACGCAGTAACGACGTATATATACGTCCAAGCTTAGAAGGGAAAATGCGTGTCGAAAAACCCAATTTTCGGCCAAAATATCGAAATGAGAAAAGCTGAAATTTGCTTCCTGACATGTTGCGGATCGATTTCTGTAAAAAGAAACGTTAACTAGAGGTGCACTGATGTTGGCATCGGACATTAGAAATCGACCTTTTTTGGCTACGTCGGTCATCGAAGTATCGGATTAGTTTTAGGCAGCAGATTTTAAAACATCGGATGTCCAGAATTTTATTATATTGGTTATAAGAGATTTGTGTGTACGATTTGACAGACAGTGGACGCTTGAGCTAGATGCAGGGTTCGTACGGATCCTTGAAAATCTGAAAATGTCCTGGACTTTATTGGGAAATTCCCATAACAGAAAATCATGTTATTGTTTTCTGCGTCAGACATCAATGTGCAACGTATATTTAAATATAAAAAGTAAAAATAAGAATAATTATAACGCCCATGTTATTGCATTTCACTGGTGTTATTTATGGAACAAAATCTGTCAGGTATTGCCACAGTGTTTTTTATTGTATCATTTGCTCGTAATTAGTAATTTCTGACCCTTGTATTTTCATTGGCAAGTCCTTGAAAAACCCTAGAAAAATTTTGGAATTTTAAGGTTACAAACGAGTACGAACCCTGGAGATGATAGCGTGCAGCCCAGTAAATACCATAGCCTGCAAAGGCGGCTAAATTCAAGTTCGAAAGTGGTCGGAGCAGACGACGATGTAAAAAGTAGTCTTAATAGCAGCAGAAGAGTGGGGTTGAAATTGGCTGGAATGTGTTTGAATGTGTGCGGTATTTTTTCGTATTAATTTTATAACGAATTGAGAAGTTTATTATAAGTGAAAATAAAAGAAGAAAAAAATTTGGGAGTGAGAATGTTCACTGCAAGATAAAATAAAGGAATATAAACGTAAAATGCAAACTATGTTCTATTAAGCCACAAATTATCATGTACAGTAGTTAGGCTTAGGCCTACATAAATAAATAAACATCATTAGGATATGCATAGAGTATTATGCACTGTAACACCGAATTATGCCCAGTGGTACATAAATAGGCCAACACAGAAACTGGCAATTTTCATGGTTTCATAAAATCATAGAAATCGGTTACTTTTCGTTGACGAGAGTTCCTTGGCATACTGCTCGAAAATTGTTTGACAATCTTTTAAAATTCTACATAGAGTTCTACGGGGAATTCCATTATCAGTCACTACCATAGGCTTCTGTTGTCCTGCATCAAGCGCTTTTATGATCGCCACTTTGGACGAAAGCGTTAACGCTGCAGGATTTTTCCACATCGTTATTTTTTTATGCTGACTTGTGAGCGCACGATGAATGGAAGAGCCATTCATGCTTCCTTTCCCTCCCTCCCTCTACAGAAGTAGGTTAGCCCAAGGGCGTGGAATGCTCAGACAAGCACAATCCACGTAAGGGAGCTGGGAAAAAAAAGATGGCTTTTGAAGTTTAGGCGAAGTGCCAGGAAAGGAAGCTGAAACAAGCAGATCTGCTGCCGGCGCTCCCATTGGTTCCTTTCGGCTGGGAGTTTCGTCGAAACCTGATGCACAAATCTGAATTTCGTTATAATTAGTATAGAAATATACTGTCAGAAATGCAAAATAGCTACGTTTTAGGCAGGGTTTCGTTACATCAGAGTTCGTTACATGCGGGATTGCACGTACTTTATAGGGCTGTTCCGATAACGGTACAAGTATCATATCGGTGCTGATAGCATAGTACTGGTATCGGATCGGCACGATCCATTTTTAACAGATACTTGTTTGAAAATGTCACATGGTCTACTGTGAAAATTCATTTTAAAGTTGAAAAATCACCTTATATCACGCTTATTTTCACAATCACACGAAATAATAAAATTTCAGCAAATTTTCGATAGTCAGCAGTCCTGGAGGCTCAGGCGACTATCATCTTCGAAGCAGACGAACGGTAGTTACGAAGTAGTGAACTGTGTTGTTGTAGAGCCTGAAGATGATAGTCGCCTGAGCCATTACTGCTATCGAACTGCTGACTGCTGGCAGGACTGCTGACTATCGAAAATTTATTTCGTGTGATTGTGAAAATAAGCGTGATATAAGGTGATTTTTCAACTTTAGCAGATACTTGCAATCGATTCTAAATTAATTTTTTTTCTGTGGTTGTGCAGTTTTAGTTTTTTTGGACACCTTAGGCAATAGCTTTGTCTTTTACTCCCAACTGAATTATTTTTAAAATTTTATTTATGCAACCAGTTACATAAAAAGCCTACTACTTGTGTGCAAACTCAGAAATATTGATTTGTAGGCCTAAGTTAAGCTATTTGCATTGGTTTTAATCTGTTGTTGTTCGTAAGTATCGGTATCGGATCGGTTTTACCGATACTTTGCATGCCAGCATTGGTATCGGTATCAAATTTAAAAAGGTGGTATCGGAATGGTCTTACTCTTTTTCGATGAGTGAATTTCATAATATTGCCAATAACGGTTTTTGCGGACGCATTCGGGATTACAGTAACTGATTTGTATATTGCCAGTAAGAGGAATTTTTAGCCCTTTCGTTTAGAACGGGATTTCGTTTTTAAGTGATCTCTTATAACTGGGACTTACTGTAATGCCTGTGTATGTTAGCTCAGTGGATTTTTTTATCCAATTTTTAGGTTAAGGAAGATTCATGGGAATTTGTCAGTTTTTTTTTCCAAGTGTGAAAGTCATTTTTATTGTGGCCTAATTTTGTTGCAGGTCGTGTACCCATTATTTCAGTTTGCGTTTGGAGCCATAGATGGCATTGCTGTAAATCAATCAACTTCTCCAGGTAATAGTACCGTGTAACCTCTGTATAACGATTCCTGTTATATTGTCTTCCAAATTGTATTGTTATATCGGGGTTACTGTTGTTAAAAAAAATATCTCATTGCGACAAGGCGTAACATTCATTGTCAACAAATCCTTTGCATGAGTGGTGTTTGAAAAAAGCAACTGTGAAGTAAGTCCGTACTTCCGAATAGTCCTTCATTGTCGTGGGTATGTAATTTTCGCTACCTTGGTGTGGTACTCGATGCTGACTGAACCAATGATTGGCATGCTACGAAGGTATGCACTGAGCTCTGCAGAACAGGTAATACTACACTGTACACCTTCAGCTTTAACTCGGAGCACTGCAGAATACAGCTGCTAAAGATTGGAGCTGTTGGCCTATACGGCCTGGCTATTTGTACTAACTTTTGCAAAACTACTTTAACTCTACTGATGCCAATCAGAAATAGAGCACCCACTAGCCAGAACCAGCCTGTTTTTCTCTGCGCAAGAAACGATTACACATCTGCATTAAAATTCTCGTAACTCCATTTAAAAACGCAGTACAGGCTTCTTTTTTTTTTTATACAGCTCGCAATACTTAGGCCTTGACCAGAATACCCACATAAAAATTTATAAGGCTTATTTTGGACAGCAAAAAATGGCAAATTTATTACAAATTAATAAAATGCAACATAGTACTGGCTTTCAGAGCAGTTTTGATGAACTAAATTAACCCTTTCGAGCCTAACGCCATTTTTCATTTTCCTGCTGAAAAAGCCTATGGCCGCAACATGGCTGCCATGAACAATGTGCATGCCTCACGAAAATAAATTGTAAAAAAAAACTATGCGGTCTAGGAGTTTAAAAATTCGCAGATGTAATAATTATACTATAAATTATTGGCCAGAAATATAATCAGGACCATCGTCCTATGTTTTCACTATTTAAAAAAATCCTGAAGTTCGACTACGTAAACAGCGCTAATGAAAGTTTCAACTTACAGTACTCAGAATGATAACATCCACTCGATACTCTTCCGTCACAATGCCCGTCATTACTTCCGAAATCATTATTTTATATTTTACAGGTCAAATTTCGTTACAACGAAGTTCATGGGGGTGCCCAAAAAAATTCGTTGTACTGAAATTTCGTTAATACTGAAATTCCCTCCTAAAAAGTCAATGTTTTTTTTTAATTCACCTAAAAATTCTGCAAAGTTGTAGTATTGCTAGACTTAGTAATAAGCTATCATTGAACAGAAATACACTATTGTGCAGTATAATTAACTGTCTTGTATCGTTAAAATTTTAGTTTACTGTTAATAAGAATTCTAGACGTAATAAACCAGCCATACGGTATGCACGGGAGAAATAACGGGAAAAACCTGCAGTTTATCGAATAACCTTTTTTCTATTTTTACGATAGCTAATCAGTGAAGGAACTGAATACGATTAAAATATTTCGTTAATAATAATAAAATATAACACTAAAATGGTAAATTAGGGCAAGGCTACCATAAAAAAAATTCGACACTGTGAACGAAGTGTGTTGATATTCCGGTAAAGATCAGTCTGCAGGCAGTAAATCTTGCTGTAAGCCTAATAATTATAAATGGTTTTATTACCTTAGTTAGTATTTTTGTTGGTGGTGTCGTTAAAACTGACGTGAAATTGCTTTTGTTTGATGAAAACAGCGCTTGGTTTAAGCGATCGCGACGCATTAACATGCAAACATTCGGCCGCCATCTTGTTAGTTTGTTACCTGCTGGGAATCCCGGGGAAATCCCCTTTCTGCTGCTAACAACGTCACGACATTATTCGTCCAATAAACTGTTCCGTTTCAAAACCCTTTGGCGCGCCACTTTTCATATCTCAAGCTCCGGTTGGTTGATTCGTGGCATGCGACTGTTGAACACGAAGGGGCCAGTCATTATATGACGTCACGCAAAGCGAGTCAAGGTCGTCGCCATCGGAAGTAGTGTATGCGCGTCCTTTGTGAACGGCCGACTACGAGCCCGCGATAGCCTTTTGAAATGCTATCGACGATCGTCAAAATTTGAGGATATAAAACAATTTTAAACTATTTATGGTTCCGCGTTTCCAGGGATGGTAATTACTTTCATTGCGGGTGTTCGTTGTAATGAAACATTAGTAAACAACTACGGACTTAAAAAATACGTTCGTTGTACTGGTTTTTTCGTAATAACGAATTTCGTTGTAATCAGATCTATTTAATACTGCTAGAGTAAGCAATTCGCCGGGACCATAGAATTTTTTCGTTATAACGGACTTCGTTAAAACGGAATTTGACCTGTATTACCGTAAAAATAGTTAAAGTTGCTTTATTCCTTCAAAATTCGCGATCGTCGAAAACCCACTACCAACTCGAGTAGGACAGCCATTGCGACCGGCTGCCCGCAATGCGACACACTACTGCTAGCACCAATGGATGCGACCTTCACTCGCTTCGCGTGACGTCACTAGTGAACGGCTGAAGAGTCACGTGCCGCGAGCGAACCAATCAGCGCTCGCGATGCCGAAATGTTTGAGCAAAGCCCATTGAAACGGCACACTTGATTCGAGGAA
Source organism: Lithobius niger (assembly GCA_023313725.1). NCBI lineage: Eukaryota > Metazoa > Arthropoda > Chilopoda > Lithobiomorpha > Lithobiidae > Lithobius > Lithobius niger. The sequence continues at coordinate 25,208 of JAHWFP010034821.1, read as the reverse complement.
TACAGGCAGTGACGTGGGGGTTGATTACGTCATTTTTCGCGGACTAGAAAATGGGGAATCCCCTCTCTCGAACGTGACTAAGATGGTGGCTGTACGTTGCGTCGTTCCGGAGAAACGATCGTTTGAACCAAGGGCAATGTTCAGCAAACAAACGCAATTTTCACATAGATTTTGGCCACGATGCATACAATAACATCGATTAAGGTAATAAAAACATGATATTAAATCATATTAATCGGAATTAATAGAGCACTGAAAATATACGTTCCAAAATACCCAAGGCAATCGGTATTACACCTCCGATGTACACAATTGGATTATATTTATTTTAACAGTACGGTGAAGTGGGCGAACGATGTAGCGTCGTTTAGGCTTTTTCGCAGCGGAATTGCAACCACGATATATCATCGCTTAGGCTCAAAAGGGTTAAATAAAATTTTCAAGTTTGTTATTAGTGCATTAATTCATCTTCGGAGTACCTGCCCTGATTGGTAGTAGTTTCTTTCTACTTAACGAAATTTAGTCTATTTTGTGGAAATGTATGTGACCCCACAGCCGTAATTACTTACAGTACATTTGACAAGCTGTTCTTAATTAAAACCTTTGAGGTAGTAGTTTCTCCCCAATATGGGCTGAAAAGGTCGTAAGTGTTTCTACGTAAAAACTATACAGACTACTGGTAAGAAATGCTTACGGAGTATGGATTAAAGTTGGGTTACAAAGGGGCCATTCGTGCTGAAAGAGTTCTGTGCAAATTTGAAAACAACCTTACAGTTCCCATGGCAGATCTGGTAGTGATGTGAAGATTCCGATTAGGGATCGACCGAGTCGGGATATATCCGGATCCGGCGCTGGATAATGCAGTATCCGGCGAGATCCAGATTCGGCAATTATATTGAGCCGGATACCGGTTGCAACACAACCAAAACATGACGCCGTTAACATGTTGTATGCCTCGGTAAAATAAATCGTAGTAAAATAACTTAAGCGATCTACGGGTATAAAAAATTGCAGATGTAATAATTACAGTGCAAATTATTGCACAAAAATATACTTGGGATAATCGTATTAGGTTTTCATAACTAAAAAAAAATGTTGAAGTTCGACTTCGTAAATGCGCCTAAGAAAATATTCACCTTCCGTTGCAGTGCATGGGAGACCTTGAAACGAACGTCCTCTGGGTATTCTTCCATTACGGCGTTGTTTACGGCTTCCAAAATCCTTTTTTTTTAAGTTTTTAATACCGTAGAAGTAGTTTAAAGTTGTTTTATTTCCTAATTTATATTCGCTATTGTTGAAAGCAATCCATTTATGGCCGCTATCGCGTTCCCACTCCCAACCAGCTGTCCGCCAATAGACGTGTCACCTGCTAGCGCCAATGGCTGTGACCTTGACTCGCTTCGCGTGACGTCACTTACGAATGGCCCCTGCCACGATGAAAGATCACTTGCCAACCGGGTTATCCCAGCTTTCCAATGTGACCAAGATGACGGCCGTTTATTGCGTTGTTGAGTTACGACAGCTTGAACCAGGGGCTAGTTTTAGCAAACAAAAGCAATTTCACGTCAATTTTGACGACATGGCCAACAAAAACATCAGTTGAGGTAATTAAAAGATGATATTAAATTAAATAAATCCAAAATACGCGTGCCAAAGTACCTAATTCAGTCGGAATAAAACCTCTGTAGTATGCAATGGCGGTTTTTCTTTCCAAACGGGACTTTGAAGCCAGGATGCGTCGGGAGTTTTAGAAACGGTTTTGAAGTGACGATAAATCGTGGTTTGGATGCCAAGGGGTTAAATTTGAAAAGTAAGACGGTTTAATGACGGCATCAAAAACTAGCAAGAAATAATAGCATGATAAACCAAAAGTTGACTTCCATGTTGCAAGAGTCGAGACAGTTTTGTTCATAAAATGAAAAAAAAATAAGCGTTTTTTATGTTGGTTTCGTTACTTTTTTTTTTTTTTTGCTTTCGGTCTTTGTTATACTGTGCGCAATATAAAACGGAACGAAAGCAATTTAAAACGGCTATAAATAAAAGACCTGTTTTGATTTTAATTTTTTTTAATGCAACCAAAATTTAATAATTTTAATCTAAAATAAATGCATGGCCCACTTACTGGTTCACAAACATTGCAAAATTTTGCAAATTATTTTTCGAAATGAAGCAGTAGGCTAATCAATGATAAATCCTTTAACTAAAAAAATATTTTCTGACTGATTAACCTAATGAGTGCTTTGTTTGACTGTTTAAAAAAAATTTGAAGAATTTAGCAACATTGCAAAAACAGTTCCGTAGCCTACATGCAATTATACTACACTGGTACTCATAATAGCGTAAGACTTCGACGTGTTTAATGTAAGAAAATAATGTGAAACAAAGCGAAAATTAACACAATAGCTGCAACTTAAAAGGGGGAAAAAATAAACAGCTTTTTTTGTTTTTGTGTGTGAATTACCCGGTATCTGGTACCGGTCCGGCTCCGGCACCTAGATCCGGCCGGAACCGATCCGGCACTGTCATCAAATTATCCGGAACCGACCCGGATCTGGCGAAACGGTATACGGTCGATCCGTAGTAATTTTGTTGTATTGCAATGGTGTTACCACAAACAGTTGAATTTGAAACTTAGGTAAGGCCATCCCGCTTAAAGCTGCAGAGAAATTTTTCGTGTGGTATTCTTCAATGAGGTTGCACGAGAGCCGGTTACAATGCAGCGTTCAAATACGGTATAGTGCCCGAGTAAATCAAATTCCAGGCAAAAAAATTTTGTTCTTTCCATGAAGATCTCAGAGGTACTATTACAGTTCAATGCAAGCGTTTATGTTGGATATGGTCAGTTTACATCATATCGCCTTAGAATTAGGAATGAAATAACGGTGGGTCGATTTGCCTTTTTAGTCATTACAAGCTTACACATGTAATATCCTGGTTAACCCTCTCATTGTGTGCAAGTTGTATGCTTAAATTAGTTTTTTTTTCCATTCTTTTTCATTTTTATAGGTAATGCTACATTGAACAGCAGCACGTTGACTCCAAAAATGAATCTTACATTAAATTCAACTGTTACATCACCTTCATGCCAGAAATATTCATCTATAAACCGTTTTGGTGCTGAAGCCTTAGCCCAAATTCTGGGACATGGATTAACTCTGCCAGTCAGTTGTCCTAGTTTTACTATAGGTAATGTTTCATTTTCAAATTGTTGGCATTGTTAAATGTATGTCGTAAGGCCGCCTTGTACGTGTGCACGAAACAGTAGCAGCTTCTCATAGCAAATTAATTGTTCTTTTCACTCCTTCCCTCCCCCCCCCCTTCCACCTTCAAGCTTTTGTGCATGGTTGTGAAAAAGTAAAGTCAATTTGCTTAATGATGGCCCGTGAAGTTATTGCTATAGTAAAATCGTGGATTTCTTACTATCTGCAAAATACTAACCTTCATTATGTGCTAAATCGTTTCGATTTGCTCTTTTAATTGCCCGGAATTAAATTAAAACTCCTGTTTACTGTTTCAATCCGTGTTACGGTGAGTTTAGCTCTCTCGCCGCTGGGAGCCGCGCCTCCTATCACACCGATACAGCGCCTGCCTGCTCACTTTTGTTTCGGGCATGCGTCAGGAAGGACGCACGCCGCTCTTTCTTTTATTGTGGATACTTCTCCACACTTCGCCAGGTTGCATCATGGAAACGCAAGTTGACTTGCATTTAGCCTCCGGCTTAAAATTTTCCAAAATGCACCTGCCTGTAAACTCCTAAGGATTTGATTTAACGCGCGTGTAGACTGCATCGAGATTGTAATTTCGTCTAATTTGAATGTGAAGTTTTGTAAACTTGATTGGCCGCCATCGTTAAGCTGTTTGCTTCGGACATGTAACTTTCGGCACGATCCATGGAAATCTTGTTCGGCGGCTCGAACCTTTTTTACACCGATGTCACGGCTCCGATAGTTTTTCTCTCCTGATAACCATCGCACAACACTGCGGTAACCCTTTTTCCGACTCCAAACCACCTTTGTTGCTAGCCTAGACTTGCGTTCTTTGTTCTCGCCGACGGATTCTTCTCAGTCCGGAGACGAGAAGGATTTTCCCAGGCAACCTTGAACTCAGTCTCCGTGGTGCGAAAAGCCACTAAGGCAAATGTAAATATTTAAATGATGCATTTGTTCTCATTGCACGGATTTTCGATTAGATGCTTTGGAAATGAAATTTTGAAAAGAAATTTTTTTTATTTTTGCGGGACAGTTAGGAATTGAGAATTTGAAAGCTCAATGTGTGATCGCTAATTCAAGCGATGTTGCAACCACCACCCCGACAGTGCTGCCATCTACCGACGTTGCGGCTAACTATTCACCATTTGCTAACGCTGGGCAACACAGTTCTCTGGCGTCCGTCGTCATGTGTTTCCGTGCATAAAACCAAGAATTAGGGAAACCAACCCTATGAATTCTTGATAAAACTGATATCCAACGACGTTTTAAAAAACTTAAGAGGAAAATGTGAGTATGTGTAACGTTATTAATGGGTCTATTGTGACTGTCCTAGAACAAACGGGTATGACCGGACCGGAGTTCTTGGGACAGAGCTTGATAGTCGCTGTCGAAATGAAATTTTTTTTTTAATAAATGTGACAAAAAAGGCCGAATCACTCAAGCAGAAAAACGCAAAGTGTGATGTAGGCTCAAGCTCAAAAAATTCTTCTGACCGAGAAAAGGCCATAAACAAGGACGGAGTTTTTACACGATTCCACGATCGTGGAAAATTATCATCTTTCCAAAAAAAAATCAATAACACATTCTGTCTAAGAGTAAAATGTCGGTTACAGAGTCTAGGTTCCATTTTGTATCGTGGAATTTCGTGAAATTTGAGGTTTGCCGTGGAAAATGTCGCATTTCGTGGAATTCCGCTTAATTTGAGTTGTAGTTAAGATTTTTCAGCAGTAAATGATAATAAAAATTGAGATTTACAAATCTTTTTTTAAACGCCTGTTCTGATATACTTGATAGGAACGCTGACAGGAGCGTTCTAGTGGTTTCGTATCTTATAATTCCGGTTTTCGTCATCACTGCCGTCTTCTAGCTAATTTGCTGCTGCACCCACTCGTGGAATTAGCCGATTTTATCGTGTAATTGTGCATTTTGTCCATCGCGGATCGCGTCGCGGAAAAGGAAAAATTTTATCGCGGAAAAATTCCGTCCTTGGCCATAAAGAAGGAGTAAACTGTCGCAAAAAAATTGTGAAAAGCACAATGACCCTCTTTCTAAGTTGACAGAACAGAGTAATCAGCTACAGAAAGAATTAAACTCGTTGGCAAAAGACAATGATAAGAAAAAGCTTTCGAGCAAAAATGTTACTTATCCAGTTCGCCATTCTAATCATTCTAAGCCAACTGTTCCCTCAAAAAACTCAAAGATTCAGGTGGAAAAGTTTACCCTTTGCCACACTTCTCCATAGTTCTCCTTACTTCTCCAGAGTTCTCCACACTTCTCCACGGACCGCACACTTCTCCAACCAATTGGGCCTTAGGCCAAATCGTCGCACAGTTCTTTCAGTCTAACGAATGTCGCCAGTAATTCAAAGGTTATCAGCCATGCTTTGTGCGCCAGCCCCATTTCTGTCTCCCATCACTCCTTCCTGAAGTACTTCTACTTTGCCAGTTCCTTCGTACGCTGCATAACAGAGGTCACACTGCAGTGTTCGTTCCTCTAATTCTGGTTCCCACAGACGTCACAAAGTGACTTTTTGCGGTTGACGCCTTCATAAATAATAATTTTGACGATTCTGTAAATTCTGATTACTACAGGCCTACTCGTAGTTAATTGACAGGGCGACATCCCTAACAGGACTGATTTTGTCCCGTGGGAGATTTTTTTTTTCCGGCTGCACTCTACTGCAACCTTCGGGACTCCCACTTTTGCAAGGCTTGATTCCGTCGGAAGAGGATCCACTCAATCCTCCGGCTGAGCCTCTTGTAAACACAGGTGATGTTTCATATTTTTCCTTCACCATTCCACTGTTTGAAGTGGCTTGTAGGCAACTGCTCAATCAGAGAATCTTAATCGAAAGGACGTTAATGTGTTTGCAGTCTAGACTCCATTTCCCCCCTTGGTCCTTTGCACAGAGGAAAACATTTTTCGTTCATCCGGTAAAGGGGCTCCCTCTTTAAGTCTCTGTGACACTTTCGAAGATGCTGAGTTTATGACTCCATCTCAACCTTTGGAACTTTATTCAACTCCTTGGACGCCGGCTTTCATTTTTGTTCCTTCTGCAGCTTTTGAAGAAGACGAGTCCATTCTTCATTGTGCATCTCATGCCAACTTGCACGCAGAATTTTCTTTCTCTGCGTCTGCCGTTTCCATTCATTCGCTGGTTAAAGAAAATCCTGAACTTGCTGAACATCCTCTGATCCAAGATTTCAAGAAACTAAAAGACTTCGTCTTTTCAGACGGGCAGCTTGGCTTGGAGTGCTAGATTACTACTCAACTTGGCTGTCAGGCGTTGTGACTCTGTCCTTCAGTCTGCCGTCAACACTTCTGTCGACGTGCTTGGTCAACTTCGCCTTCTTCCGACCTCAAGTCCAGGGAACTTTATGGTGGCCAACTCCTCACTCTCGTGGCACGGGCAGAGGATTTCGTCGTGGAAGTGGAGGTTTCAGAGGCAGAGGCTGAAGCTCTCGTTATAGACATGAAACTCTCCCTTCCTCCCCCTCTTCACTGACAGCTGGGGGAAGGATAAGACGGCACTTCTCAATCTGGAAGCTGTTCACAGAAGATGCCTTCACTCTCTCTGTTGTAAGAAATGGTTACTGCCCACCCTTTCTGTCCTTTTCGGCAGCATCCGAGCCACGATTCCATTCGTCCTGACACTGGAAAACGAAGTACAGATTCTGCTCTATTTAAGGCGCAGTATGGAGTGCGCACCGAACACCTCAGAATTCTAAAGTCCTGCAAGGGTGGTCGGGATAAAGGGATGGGGCGATGTGCTCTTCTTCAACTGAGGATGCTGAATGGCCACCTGCAAAAGGAACATTACAACATGGAAACGATTCTATCAATTTCAGAGGCTCTTCTAAAGGAAGATTTCAGTTTCCATAGGTTGGGAGATGCCAATCTGCATGTTCCTTTGCGCCACTCCATACATAACTTCTTTCGTCTGTACACAGGAGGAAGAGCCTACTAATACACGGAACTTCCTTTTGGGCTTGCAATAGCGCCACACGTTTTCCAGTCCTCCTTCGTTCTGTTCGCGATTTCGCTCTCATGCACACCTGGATGTCTTGCCTCTAAGGAATCATTCGAATCAGCAACTGTTTCAACAAGAGACGAATGCCTTCGCCCTTTCCATTGCCTCAGTCTCAGCGTCGACCTTCTCAGGTTTCGACTCACCCCATCGGGGAATATCGTCTTCTTGGGGCATTCTTCGACACAGCATCATTCGCACTTCACCACTCCCAGGAAACGACAGTGAAGCTGCCATAACGCTAGAAGATTTCTTCAGTTTCATGAGACCACTGCGTTCTGATAGACTCTTGGGCACAACTGGAACCACTAGACCAGAATGAAGCGAAGCCAATACTCTGATTTCACACTTTGGAATTGGATCTTTGAACCTTACGGTATGACATCATCCCACTTTCCAACCTTCTGGTGATATCAATTCAAGGGTGATTGAATCCGACGATCCTTCATGCAGCAGTTCCGATTCTTTAAATCCACAGCTGCCGAACTCCGGAAACTGGACACTAGAGGTGAAGGATTTGCCTATTATCGAACTCGGAACTGCGAGCATTTCTTTTCTCGGTTCTGGCATGAAAGAGCCTCCGCATAGGGAAGACCAAACTGTCGTGTTTGTCTATGCAAAGCAATCTCCGACATCAAGAGTGGCGGTGGAAGTTTTTCTGCGTCAATTTGACTGAAGCCAAAAAGCTCTGTAGACCTGCGAACATCTCTGCCTCAGGCTACAACACGACACGTCGCAGGGAAATGATTGTCCTAGTCGACATTTGTCCAGACTACATCTATTCCGACGATGAATGGAAACTGTACCCGAACATTTGTCGAGCCCAGTTCCAATTGTGGAGGAAACCAATGTCGACTTTTTAGCCACAGGTTTCAACTCTCAACTTTCGAATTTTGTATCCCCCCTATCCCAACTCGAAGGTCAATGTCTTGGACCTAACGCTCTGTCAATGTCTTGGACGGGAATTGATGCATATGCATTTCCACTGTTGTCCCTCTGCATGTGTCACACTACATGACCTGCCCATCCAGGGAAGAATTCATCCTTTTCCCATCTCTGTGGCGTGCAGCCCCAGGGTTCATCATAATCATGGAACTGAAGAAGGAAGGTCCAATTCCCCTTCCAGTGTCCAGGTTCATCCTAGTGCATCACCCGTTCCCTGATTTTCGTCATCTTTACGGGTGGAGAAACGGATAGCCAACATTCACTCTGATGGGTTTTGCACGTGAGGTCTTCAAGCGTCTTCTCCGCGGTCACCGTCTGTCAACAACCCTTTATTTGGTGACAAGATAGGAAATTTGGATTTTCGGTGCACAAATCACAAGTTCGATCCAACGAACACTTCGGAAATGTCTTTTTTATCGCTTCTTGAACGTCACAGCTGTATCATTTCACGATTCATTCTGGCATTCTTAAGCGCATGATCTTTAGCAAAAAAAAAAAACTGCTCATTATGAGTCCCTTTACTCGACTTCTCTTTTTCACCTGTCTTTGAAGACAGTTTTCTCGTGGCTCTCGCTCCCGCTGCCAAGCGAAACGAGTTTGTGGCGTTCTCAAGGAAGACAATTACATTAGATTTGCTCAAGGATGGTTCTCTGTCATTTTAACTTTCCGGCTGAATTCAGAGCTATAAACTTGAAGCTAACGTGGCTCCCAACCAACCATTTTCGTAACACTGGGACCCTTTGTCGATCCGGATGAAAGATGTATCGCAATTCCCATTCGAGCTCTATGACGTTATCTTGATGGGATGGTGATTCCCATAACTTCGCACTCGACAGGTAAAATTCAAGTTAGGCCTACTTCACTTTTCCTGCTGAAAGATCTAATCTCTGGTAACGTGAAACCACCTTCCACAGTACGAGAAAGCTTGGAAGATGAATCTGCAAAGGAATCAAATGGCCTGCCAAGTAAAATTGGGGCTCAGGAGCTCCCTCTCTGGCTGCTTTTTGGGCTGATGGATCAGGGACTCTTCTTGATGAGATAGAAGTGGCAGGTTCTTGGTATTACCGAGACGTCTTCATCTCTATTTGTTGTGCAATACTAGTATTTTGAGAAATGAACAGTCCATGAAGAAACACATCGTCTCAGGGAGCATGTCGGCCGCTTACATAGCCAAGCAAATTGAACGCTCCTGAGAAAGGCCTTCACAGTAGCAATTCAAAAGGTCTCTATGGTCGGCTGCATGAATCTGTGCTTCGCAAACTTTAAGTTAATTTACACTGTGCCACTCTGGCGAGAAACTGACGCAGTGAAGAGTTCAGCGCCATAAACTTTAATCGACGGTCATAGCGCAATCATGTGACGTATACCATGGGCAATGCTAAACTTTCACACACAGGAGTAAAGTGTTCATCAGGTGAACACTTGAGCATTTCAGTGGATTTAGTCACAGTTCAAAATTACACGGGAAAAGTGCTTGTAAATGCAAGTAAAACAAGGGACAGACTGTGTATCGGTAAAGAGAAAAGCGCCGCCTTCAGTAACAAGCTGGGAATTTTCTCATTATTCTTGATAAATAAATTTAATGGAAAGTGAAAATAACTTACACAATTGGTTGAATTGGTAAAAAATGTGAGTTTAGCCGGGTTTGTGCTGTCCCTCCAACCAGTTGGACAAAGTCAGCACATAATGAAGGTTAGTATTTTGCAGATAGTAAGAAACGAAAATGTTAACCCCGATTAAAATTAGTTTTTACTATCCTAAAATACTTAACTTCATTAGAACCCACCCTTCCTCCCCGCTATCGCAGAACCCGTTGCTTCCGGACTGTAACATGGGCCAAAACAAAAGTGAGCAGGCAGGCGCTGTATCGGTGTGATATAAGGCGCCGTGCCAGCACTCCTAGCGGCCAGAGAGCTAAACTCACCGTAATATGGATTGAAACAGTAAACAGGAGTTTCAATTTAATTCCGGGCAATTAAAAGAGCAAATGGAAACGATTTAGCACATAATGAAGGTAAGTATTTTAGGATAGTAGAAACTAATTTTAATCGGGGTTAAAATTTTGGTTTTCAAATCGCGACCTAGTGTTTTCGGCTAATCCAACTTGTATACAAATCAGAGGAATAAAACTTTTTACCTTGCTGAATTTGAATATTAGTGCATTGTGCCTTAACACAACGTTTTTTTTTTTAAATCGATGCACAACGTGCCAGACAGCGAATTCAGCTTTTCTCGTTTCAATGATTATTTTGGCCGAAAATTGCGTTTTTCGACCCGCAGTTTCCCTTCAAAGCTTCGACGTTTATGTACGTTGTTATTTTATTTGGGATTTTTTTTGTACGTAGATATACGTTCATACTGCTTAAAAGGTTAAGTTTTAGGCTTATTTTCTTCTATAACGAATTTTTTTTCAGAATTTTGGAAATTCTTTATACGTTTTTAAGGAATTTTGCTACAACGAAGTAAAGTACTAACGCCCTTAAAATTTGTTATAGACGAACCTTACTGTAGTAGCATTTGATAGCCAAGTGCCTATTATTTGCAAGATGGTATCGCTAACAGAGACTGCTTATATTTTTAATAGCCTAAGAAAATCCCAAGCGAGAAACCTGTGTATTGGTACTTATTCTTATAATAAGCTACATGTGCTTAAAATAGCGTCGCAAAATTTGCCAAAAACGACCTTTTTAGCATGTCAAAATAAAAAAGTAAGTCTGGTTGTCTGGTGATTCAATTTGGGACTCAGCCCGTAAACCAAATAATTTTTTTTTCATGGCCTAATTTACTACATTTATTTTACTGAGGCACGCACCTTGATTATAGCAGCCATGTTTTGGCCATGAATGTTTTCAGAGGGAATACTAAAAATGGTGTTGGACTCAAAAAGATTAAAGTACGGCGAAACCTCCCCTGCAATGTTAAGATTTTATTTTTACTTGGCCTAGAAAAGGTGCACCACCCCCTCCCCACATACACCCTGTAACTGCAGTCTTGTTCATGTTTCGCTGTTTTGAAAGTAGTCTGTTGAAAGTTAAAAAAAAAAGTATGTCTGTTTACTGTTGCATTAAGTATGTAAATTTTCTATTGTAGCCGCTCTCGGACACCCTGTGCTTGTTCCACCGTCAGGATTCCTTCGCCACGCCGAGGTGTTCATGACGTGCACGAAAGAAGCCATTGCCAATTTAAGCACGGAGAAGCGGGATCTTCATTTGCAATTATATCTGTGGCATGCCTTGGTATCTCATATTAGAAGTGCAGCAGAAACTGACAATCGAAAGGAAGTGTCGGTTGCTGTAACTGCATTTTTTAGGGTGCTGGACGACTTTGCCAAGACCAATTCACCCACTCCCGAAGTCATGTTGGTACGTCTCACAGTTGGGAATCAAGGAATAAAACTACCGTATTATCTTGCATATAAGCCACAATTTTTTCAACCTGTCGTTTATATGCATACATGTCAATTTCACTAAATATTGAAATTGATTTGACATTCAAATACACCATTTTAACCAGTGTTTAGCCAGCTTTCCAATGGTGCAAACCACAAGTTACTAGCTACAACCTTTTGAAGTTATTTATTAAAAAAAGTCGTTAAAAGTTCATTCTGTGAAACTAGACAAAAATCAAATAAAAGCCCGTCAAATTTTCATATCCAAGACACTCACTGTCTGGCATATTTTCGACAACTTCGTGTTACTTTCATCAGGCCTCCAAAAATTGAGCTGCCATTTTTTAATTCAATCAAATTGAACAGCAGACGATGTGATCGGAGACTAATCAAATCTTTGGAGGTCTGATGAACACAACAGGGAGTTGTCGAAAATATGCCAGACAATGGGTGTCTTGAATGTGAAAATGAGTTCTTTTGATGGGATTTTATTTGAAAAATAAAAAGTTTAACTTTCATTTCTATGCCCTGAAAATATACATTACTTGATTTTTCGCATTCTCCTTCTCCCATGCTGTGTTATCTGAAGAGTAAAGACTTGGAGCGGCGCCGCTGGGTGCCACCAGCGTCGTTACTGCTGCGCATCGGTTCTGCGTAGCCTCCTTAGTATATAGGCAGGGTTGGCGTCCATATTTCCATCTTTTCTTCTTTAGCCCCCGACAGAGTCAAACCTGCTATTCTCATCACCGCTTTGATCACCATGCCTCGAGCCAAGGGCGCTCCTTGGGTGCTTCTTCGGCTGACCCATCTTTACCCTCTCGGTGGCCTGTTCCCTGGACCGGGGGCTTTGGATACCTATGGTTCCTACTACGCCAGTCGGCCACACTCAAGATACGACCACTACTTCCCCCCTTCAGTGCCGACAATCACGGCATGTGGTCGCTCTTCCGGATCTACAGCAAGATTTGTTTGCCACTAAAGAACGTTATGGGCGTCGTTAAGTTACAGGTTAAAGCTCGTCAGTCTCAGTAAAACGAGCTCTGCGTCATTCTGACGGTCTGCTGGACTGGTCCTCTCGAGCCTCCTCTGTATCCAGCCTTCAGGCTCAGTCACAACATGATGCTTCTTTGCCCAAGGAAACTGCGTGCTCTCATGGATTCGGCTTTACGATCCTTTAGCCGCAAGCAACCAGTTACGCCATCTCGTTACACCGAGGACTGAGTCACGACTACAGTTAAAAAGCCGAGACTAGCACAAGATGGTGGCGGTCCCTCTCAAAGTGTCCCCTCTAATTTTCAGTCAGTCTCACAGCTCCCTCCTCTGCCACCCGAATCGGACGACTCAGTCTCCGTTGCCAGTATTCACGAAGCTTCAGTTACCTCCGGTGACCCTCCATCTCGTCATGCTCACTTTGATGGTAAGTTTGCCGCAGAACTCCCATTACCGGAACTTCTTAAAACTGTTGAAAACATCATTCCAGATTGTTTCCTATACAAACCATCCACAGATGCACCAGAACCGAGCAAATACAGAGGACTTTCTACAGGTTTCGAATTCGGGCTGCACGACCGTCTCCCACGACAACAACCAGTTCTCGGTCAATCAACTACCATGCTAACTACATCTTTTCGGACCGTCGGTTACCTATTAAGCAACAGTTCCCCTCTAGAACTCGATACCAAGCCTCCACCACCGCGCGCCAGTCGCGAAAACTCTTTTTTTCCGACCCGCTGGGGATGGAACCGCTAACCCTAAACCCTTCGATACCTATCCCAAGCCAGAATTCCACACAGCCGACTTGAAAATGGATTTTGGCACATCACTGTTCGTCCCTCGTTGAGTTACGGTTCCTGCGTCGGTTCTTGGGGACAACGACCGTCTTCTACAACTTGGTCTGTGGGTTGCATCCAAGACGTCTTGAACACCGCATCCAATGTGTTGTGCGAAAAAATATCTATGTGTCCACCACCAGACCACATTAGGGACACAGCCCTTCTCATTAGCCAGGTCTTCAGTAAAGCATGATTTGCGACCTACCACTCCATGGGGGGGGGGGGTACAGGGTCCAGTCTCGGCCTCTTCACGATATTACCTCTCAGATCTTTCACCTTTGGCAGGAGAAGGACACTAGTAATCAGTATGCGAGACCGTCTTCTTACTTTGGGAATGCCCGATGCTCAACCTATTCGCCACGAGGTTCAGAGCCGGACTTCCCCACTTCGTCAGTCTGATCCCCGACGAACGAGCCTGGGCAGTGGATGCACTCACCCTCGACTGGACACATCTCTTTGGCTACCTGCTCCCTCCGACAAAGCTGTTGCCCCCCGTCCTCTGTAAGATATCACGAACCCCCAGTCTGTTCATTGTCATAGCCACGAATTGGCCATCGGCAACCTGGTTCCTTCTGCTCCTCCACCTCTTGGTCGTTTCGCCGTGAGTTCTCCCGGTCTCCAGCCCTCCTCTTGCAACAACGAGAACCCGTGCTCCACTGACGCCCACACTCAATCCGGTTACACGGGTGGCTTTTATCATCAGATTACTTGAAGCAACAGGAGTTACTACGGAAAAAGCCTTTCGCATCGCCTGTGGAGCAGGATGAGCGTCTACCAACAAAATCTTCGACAGCCATTGGCGGCAATGGTTTCATTTGTGTGTCACACAACAAGTTAGGCCGATCAATCCCACTCCTACGATTCTTAGACCATCTTTTTCGAAGCATTCTTCGCTGTTCCACTATTTTGGTCTACCGGTCTGCCCTGAATACTGTCTACGATACTGTTCCTAAGTCAGGCCAGCTAAGGTAGCTAAATTTTAATAAAATGGTTGGACTAAATATACGTGAAAATTTAAGATTATAGGTTTCTGTATAACCAGCTAATGCTAAAACGCATTTAATTTAAATCAGAAGCTAAATCAGAAGGCGGTAGTTTTTCTCTTCTCAATGACTTCTGCATCTCTACCCTGATAAAGTCGTTTACTATTGAAAACCAGGTTCACGGCGACTGTTCCCGGACTGGGATCTATCTCTTGTCCTTACGTCTCTTCTGTCTGCACCATACGAACCTTTATTCCTGTGCGTTAAGCCATCTTACCCCTAAAACCGTGTTTCTGGTTTGCCCTCGCTGGCTGTCTTCACTGCAGCGAACGCCAAGCCTTACCCGCGACTCCCTCCGACTGTATTTTCCTTGACGGCCATTCTGGAGTTACTCTTACACCTCGAACATCCTTCCGAGCTAAGACACAGAAACCTCCAGAGCAATCTCATCTTTCATCATCCCTGCTCTCGCCACCATTCTAGGGGATACCAGACAGATCCTTTTGTCTGGTCCGGGCCCTGAAATTCTACTTAAAAGCCTCTAAACCTATTTGCCGGTCACAATCGCAGCTTTTTCTTCCTTTCACTGTTGAACAGGAGAAACAACCGCTCGCATGATTGCTACCTGGATTAAAATGGTCATCCTACAAGCCTACAACGCCGTCGACATGCTACCGAAGGGATTCGAGTGACAGCTCATGAATTGCGGGCCATTTCAGCCTCTTGGGCTCATAATAGCAACATTCCTATCTCTGACATCATGGAAGCTGCTCCTTGGAGAAATCCATCAGTCTTTATCTCTCACTACCTGCGTGATATGTCGGCTCAGGCTGGTGGTTTATATCGACTGGGCCCTTTTGTGGCAGCCAGACGTATTATCTAATCCCCGTCGCACACAATCCTGGTATCCTGTTTCTATTGTGGCAGTCATGCACTTTGGGGATCCAGTGCGCTACCTAAGGGGGCTCCGTCATGTGGCGCCCACCGTCGTTGATGAGGTCTGCTGAATGCTAAAAATCAGGTAATGTATTTTTTCAGGGCATAGAAACATCCAAGTACGAGGGACACCTGGTTGATTTTTTGTTTCTATTGCCTACTG
Source organism: Lithobius niger (assembly GCA_023313725.1). Lineage (NCBI taxonomy): Eukaryota > Metazoa > Arthropoda > Chilopoda > Lithobiomorpha > Lithobiidae > Lithobius > Lithobius niger. Next base: position 9,725 of record JAHWFP010034821.1, on the reverse strand, counting down.
AAAATATACATTATTTGATAAATTCCCCTCTGTGTCACCACAGGCACGATGCATAGAGGAACAAAAGATGGAAATATGGACGTCGTCTCGGCTGATATACCAAGGTGGCTATGCAGAACCGATGCGCAGTAGGTAGCGACGCTGGCGGGCTCCAAATCTTAAATCTCTAGATAAAACAGCATGGGATAAGGAGAATGCTAAAAATCAGGTAATGTACATTTTCAGTAGGCAATAGAAACAAAAATCAACCAGGTGCCCCTGGTACTAGGATGTTCTTAAACAATCTTGCCCTCGAAATGATGCTCATTGGTCCATTTTAATAGGATTAATGTATAGCTACAACAGAACGTTCTTGTCACATTTTTACACCTTTACCTCTCTCAATGTAGTATTTTGTACAAAAAATGTGTGGTTTGCAAGGACTTTTTTTTTATTTAATAATGTTTGTTTACTGGGTACGGTTTATCTGGGAGCACGGCTTATGTGCGAGAAACTACGGTAAAATTAGGTAATAGATAGCAGTCCGATTGTGATATTGTTTAGCGTGTGTTAACCTTTGTTTCCCAACTGAACTTTTCGATTCCCTGAAAGAAAGAAAATCTGGCAAAAATTACAGCATTCTGTTCGAATATAAATAACTTCTGAGGTATTTATTAATCGGAAGTCTAAAGGAGTCCGTTAACATTTATCAATTTAGGCCTAATACTAAAATTGTGCCAGCAACTTTCATGAAATTATTATTAACTTAATAACCCTCCGAAGGTACAGCCGTAACACTCAAAATGTTATTTCTAAGGCTCGGCCGATACCGATATTGGCATCGGTATCGGCACCGATACTAGTGGTATCGGTAGCGTATCGGTATCGGCTAACTATTTGGTCAAATATCGGTTTTTGCGATATCTTCGCCAAAAATTGTCCGTTTTTTATGTTCCAATACACCATTTTAACCGTTTTTTCGAAGGCTTTCCAATGGTGCTAATTTCAGAGCGATAGCTTCAGTCGTTCTCAAATTATTTAACAAAAATCAAAAACAGTTTCCAAAAAGCGCACTTTACTGCAAGATGCTTGCTGATGGAGCTTTGAGATTCGGAATTTTTCATCAAATTTTGTTTCTGAATATTGAAGAAACATTAACTTTACTGGAAGTAATGCATTGAAGTATCGGCATCGGTATCGGTGATGTAGCATCGGACCGTATCGGTATCGGATCGGATCGGTCAAAGTTGGTATCGGCCGAGCCTTAGTTATTTCTGCTTGGCAAGATTTAGACGAGGTGTGCAATTTTAAACATTTTCCTCAAGAACCTTAATGTTTATGATATCAAACAGGCCTTTTAACATTAGATAATCGTAGGAAAATAAAACGCACCCATAATTATTTGACTTTGGTAGAAAACTGCATCACCTTACGATGGTTGTTAGTTGATCACTCAATTTTGGATATTGGTGTGAAAAAAAATTTCAATAATGCAAATAAATATTCACTGGCATTCCGCAATGTTTGGGGACGTTTACAATTTGGTGATAGGATGACAGGTAAGGATGAAGTATCTGCGCAGTGCGTGGGATGAAAGGATTATGGCTTGAATCCTAATGTACGGCCAAGCTCTATAAAGTGCATTGCAAGTGCATTGGTAGTGTCGAACTGTTATACTGTGGATTTATGATGTTGAAACCGTAGATAAAAAGGTTTATCCCCACCCTTATGCACTATTCTTAACTTCTTCTTGGGTACTGGAATTGTGCCGCAGGGTTAGAAATTATTGTTCCTATCCACACAAAAAAAGGCACCTAAACAGACGCTGTGCTGGGGTCAAGCGCGCTAAACGTGAATTCATGAAACTGCAAGCTGGCAGACATTGTGCTATGTACCTTTGAACTGTACGACGATGCCAGGTCTTCCCAGTGACACAGTGGGCTGCCACTCGAGCAGGGTGCAATCTGACTCCTTCCTCCAGTGCTATCAGGGAAAGTCGGTCCGCACGAGTGTGCGCTGGGGGAGTAGCGCGAGGCTGAGGCCTGCAATGGGTTAGCTACCCAACCGTGAAGTAAAGAGTTAAGAAAAACCTGGCTGGTATGTTTGTATCATTTACTCATTTCATGGAGTGTCAGAGCTATCCGAGGGGCACTCGTGATGTAATGGCACCCAAGCTTAATCCTTGCTGATGGACTTACGACGAGCACTGCTAATTAAAGTGGCCATCCTTTGTCCGTGATGCAATAAGGCATGGCCAGCATATCCATGAACTGCATTTCCATAACTAAATCGATGTTTCGTACTCCAGTACCAACAGACTATTTCCGTGACAAAATATCGGCGATGTGAACTGTCGGTGTCAAATAAGTGCGATAGGTTTTTTTTTAATTCAACATTCCGCCCACCCTACTTATTTCGACCCTCTCTCGCAACCCATCACATTCCTCCACGCCATGTTTGTCCCATCAGCGCAGTAATGAACTTTGCAGTAAACCAGCTGAATTCCACACGTCTCGAATTCAGTCAGCGCCGCGTGCATCTGTTACGTTTGTGGGCATTTAGAAAAACTGGCATGAACTGAAAACTAAATGAACACTAAAACTAAATGAAAACTAAATGAACTGCTGTGAGTCAACAATTCACCCGCACTTTGAGGAAACGTGAAGAGGAAACATTATTATTATTATTATTATTATCATTAGTTTATATAGTGGTTTGATGTCACCCTGCCGTTTTAAAGCTGAAATGTTCGTTGCTCGTTTGGCTTGCCAGCCTGTAATAACACGAATAAAAGCTGAAGAGAGCTGTAGAAAACCCAAATTCAGTGCGTTGCAAGGATTACAGAAGACCTACTTGGTATGTCAAAGTACCCCGAATTAGAAAACAAAAACGAACTCGTTTGATGTTTAAAGTAAGGTTTAACTGATCTAAATTCAAAACAGCAAAGTAACAAAAATAAACTTTCCCTGAAAGGTTTCACATACCGCAATGTTCCTGTACTCTCTTAGTCCACGTGAAACCTTACTGCTGTATTCACATGGTTCTATGACCGGCTCCAGGCTCCGTGAACACCCATGAGCTTAGACTTCACTTTGGTTCAGAGTAGAGCCTACACTTGACATGTGGCTGATGACGTACGCTGGTTGGGCTGACTTGCAGAGAAACCAAATAGCAGACGTACTGATCACCGACTAGATACAGACAGGGAGACTATGGCTTGAAGCAGTCCTTACCCATGCTGCTCTTTCGTCGATTTCCTTTGCGGCTTTGGTAGTTGCCCGGTCCTAGGACTAAACATCGCGAGGACAACATCGCTAGGCCAAAATGTGGTTAGGGCAAAACATTGCAAGTTGTTAGTCGAGGCAGTATGTCTTTAACACGGCTTTGGATTAGCAATTGACATGGCCATGGCTTTCTCGTTGTTTGGCTGTTGTCTCTTGGTTCTTTGAATTTTTTTTTTGTTAACCTTGTCTGGGCACTCATGATACTACATGCAAAATGTGGTTCGGATAGTTCTTGTAGTTTTCCGCTCCAATAAAATAAGAGTAAATTTCTATTACATTAGTGAGTTTATTGTTTAACATACATTGAAATAATAGCTTAGCCGATGAGACTATTTGAAGATCTTCATTAAAAAACGAGATAAGACCTAACTCTTATGCTGTATTGTAAATTTGTCCTTTCCTCAGGAAATAGGATGTGCATTTTTTTTTTTATGTACTCTGGTTATAAAATAGGGATGCTTTTTTTGTTTGTTATTATTGAGCGTTTTTTACGTTAATTACACTTTAGTATTATTACGGTGAACAAATGTGTTGCTTTTTAAGTTTTTGTGTGTATTATTATCTTCGTGAGAGTGGGGAGTTCCCACACCTAGTTTGCCTCTCCTTCGACGGGATGCGCCACTGACCTAAGAATAACCTAATCTAATATCCCAGGTCTTGGAAAAGGGGGGGGGCAGTTGCCCCACCACTGAATCCCCCCCTTCCACTGAACCCCCACCACTGAACAGGGTTCAGACTAAACCTGGAAAACCTGGAGAACCTGGAAATCTCAGGGAAAATGAAAATAGAGCCAAAATTGCAGGGAAATTTCAGGGAAAATGAAAATAGAGCCAAAATCGCAGGGAAATCTCAGGGAAAATGAAAATAGAGCCAAAATCGCAGGGAAATCTCAAGGAAAATGAAAATAGAGCCAAAATCGCAGGGAAATCTCAGGGAAAATGAAAATAGAGCCAAAATCGCAGGGAAAACAAGAAATTTTTTAAAAACCAGAGAAATTTGAAAGGGGCTTTTGTGTCTGATCTGTAAGTTCCATTGAATTAGCAAATCAGAAAGAAAATCTTAGGCTAGTACCAATATTTTAATTTGCCCTCTAATATATTTAAGTATTTTACACATAACTTTAATAAACCAAATCTTAGGCTAGTACCAATATTTGTGACGAAAATGCATTTAGTCCCATCTGGACTAGTCTCTAAACAGCAGTTTTTTGAGATGCTGGATTATGTTCGTACAAATATTAATAAAAACGTAAGCTATACTGTCTTGTTTCCCTAACTAAACATCTTGTAAACACGTGGAAACTGCTATTGGATGCACCTGGAAAACCTGGAAATGTCAGGGAAATTGAGAATTTAAAAATTGTCTGAACCCTGCTGAAGCAAACTTAACCTAACCTAACATAACCTTCATGATTTTGAATGTAAAAAGGTCGTTAAGAATAAAAAAAATTTGGTGGTGACGTAACGGAAAGACCCAACTTGCGTAAATTGCCCTGAAATTTTTAGTCCCTTCGTTGTGTATCGCTGTTTACGGTAAATAACAAAAGAATAAGGAATTTTAAACTACATGTAAAGATTTTTAATTAATTTAAAATTAATTAAAAATAATGCAGTGTACAACAATTCTTACCGTGATAATTTTTGTTCATTTCCTGTTACTTGAAATACAAATTAGACTAAGGCCGTTCAAAATAACAAGTTAATGTTCCTCAAATAATTTCCCAAATACGATGATGCAACCGAGTTTTTTTGCCCCTGATTTTTCTTAATTTTTCATGTTAAAAATTTCTTATTTCTTATTTTTTCCCCATAAAACTATGACTCCTGAAATTGTATCTACAAAATTTCGTAAAAAAACAGCGCACACAGTGCTATGTAGGGAAATAAATTGCTGCATTAGCCATTTTTACTGGGTTTGTAGACTGCCTTGAATTGCGTGAAGAGCCTTTAATTTAAAAACTGAAAATTCAATGCTTCAAAAACCTTGAAAATTGGAATATTTGTTGTCGGAGCCTTGAAGTGGTCTAAATTTTGTGCACATTAGTTTTAAGTTTGGTATAATGTTAAATAAATAAATAAAAATAGCTCGTCAACGGAATCCATGTCTTCTGTGAATGATGCTCCCTTGGATAGACTAGAAACGGAAAGAGAAGTGCAGTACAAGCAATTTGTGCAAGAGGGGGCAGCTATGCAAGTGCTGCTTCATGTTAATGGCTGTATTTCTCTTGTCGCTTTGTCCGTTGGTGAGAGAATGACACAATTGTTCACACAAAAAGTCGAAAGAACCTCTTTACCAAAATATTCAGCTCAAACAATTTTAGTAAAGGCGTTTCGTAGATTTTTTGTATTTAGAATACCTTAGTAAACATGAGCCTGTCAGCATTTAAAATAATTCTTCACGTTTGTTTGCAACTGATTAGCTCCCTACTGTAAATGTTATGTAAATGCTGGTATGTAAAAGGTAATTTTGTTAATCGACTTTGTAAGAAGCCTTCAGGATTGACTCTTTAAGTTTGCCTTAAAAAGTCCTTGAAATTGCCGTAGGACTGTGCGAAAATCAAAACTTTCGTTTCGAACTTTCGATTTTATTATGTTGTCGAAATCTAATCGAATCCATCCAAATTAAAATCGAAAAATTCTATTATCGTGGAGTAATGAGATTCCCATCAAGTAACGAGATGAATTTTTTTCGAAATTGTAAATTTTTTTAAATAAATACACTTAAGGCCATGGAAGGAAAATATTGTGGTTCTCGGGTATTTTTTACAAGCCCTAAAAGTCACCCGGTGACCAGGCTTTTATTTTTATTTTTTTATTTCAGTTTGAAACTAAGTAACCTAGCATCTCAAATTGGTTCTTTCTGTTCAGATTGTGGTAGTAAATTTCTAAATATGTCGAACTTCTTTAAAAACGTCCAAATTCATACTCTGGAACATAGCAGACGACATTACTTACGTACGGAGGAAAATACGCAAAATTCCAGACTGGCAAGAACGATATAACAATTCTTGGCGAATTTTCGATAGTCAATTTGCTGTTGTGGAAAAACTGGATGAGGAAAGGCTGGATGAGGAAAGGCTGCAAAAAAATAATAAACACCAAAGAAGGAGTGTACCATGTGCTGACTGCGATGTCGTCTATATTGGTGAGACACGTAAGGGCGTAAGGGCACGAGTAAAACAACATATGAGTGATACCAGGAACCAGAAAGATACAAACGGCATCGCTGTGCATCAGATGGACATCTCACACCACATCCATTGGGAAGGAACTGAAACGTTGCTCATTTCAAATTCGAGCAGAGACTCGCACCTGAGAGGCTTCGAATCCCTGGCTATTCAACACCACGTCCGAGAGAAGGCCGTGCTGATGAATATCCAGGGACCGTCTAACCCTTCAATCCAGTTCCTAGTGGATGCTGATTTCAGAGGCCGTCTGAGAAAAAAGTGGAATCACGGCCTTCAAAATAACGGAGGCAATGCATGAGCGTCGCACACCGTCATTGTGTATACCTTGTAAATATCGGAGGCCAAGTTAACGCCAATTTCTAATTCTAATGGACTGTAAATAGGTGGTAGTGTTTGGAGCTTTGTTAGAAGATGATAGTCGGCTAGGTTTCTCCATCAATAGCAAATTGACTATCGAAAATTCGCCAAGAATTGTTATATCGTCCTTGCCAGTCTGGAATTTTGCGTATTTTCCTCCGTACGTAAGTAATGTCGAACTTCAACTAAACCTAATGCTTGCTGGATAACGTATGTGCAAGTAAGCTCATTTCTTTCAAAAACTTTTCTGAAGTAACTTTTTGCGGGTCACTTTTTTTATTTCGCCAAAAAAAAAGGTCACGAGGCAGGGCCTGAGAACCGACAATTTTTTTAACACAAAGTTAGAATAGCAAGCTTCCACTTTCCCCCATCCCACTTTTGAATAGCACCATCCTTAGGTTTTATGTAGTCAAATTAACTTCATACTTTGTGCAAGTTTAGCCTATTATTGCCGTACATAGTTGCCACATAAAACAAAGTCATTACAAGTTTATGACTCAAGTTAACATTTTACTTGATTCTAATTTTTATATTAAACTTTAAAATATAAAAATTAGAATCAAGTAAACGTTAACTTGAGTCATAAACTTTTAATGACTTTGTTTTATGTGGCAGCTATGTACGGCAATAATAGCCTAACTTGCACAATGTATGAAGTTAATTTAATAAAACCTAAGGATGGTGCTATTCAAAAGTGGGGTGGGGGAAAGTGGAAGCTTGCTATTCTAACTTTGTGTTAATACCAAAATGTAGTTTTGCATAATGAAACACAATTCAGAGTTCAGTTTGCAAGTATTGGAGTCACTTTAAAACTACAATCTTCTTCCATGATCGCACAATTTCATACACAAGACACTCACAGAGTCTTGCTAATTTTCGACAGCAATGCTACTGTCGTCATCAGGCACTTCAAAGGAAAAATTGGGATCCTGGTCACATTCTTGCTGTTTGCCAGAATTTGAATTTGGCAGAACACGTAGCCTCCTGTATTTACAAGGTAGTGGACCATTCATGCTGTCTTTAGAAGGTAGTGGGCCCTGCTTGCTGCTACTAGCTCTCCAACACCTGGAGACTGGGTGGTGGCTGACAGACTGCGGAAGTATGTTGGAGGGCCAAGCAGACTGAGGAAGACGGAAGACTTGCTAGAAGAATTAAAGGGACTGGAAGTAGAGAAAGATGAATTAATGGTGTCATTTGACGTGGTCAAGTTATTTCCTAGCTTGTCTCACAGGATGATTCTTGATATGTTGGCATTGTCGAAGAAGCGAATGAAGATCCCGAGGCTGGAGTATGAGAAAGATAGAGCTCTCCTGAAAGTTCTTTTGGCATCCATTTATGTTGAGTTTGGGGGTAAGACGTATTGGCAGTTTAAAGGAGCCCCTATGGGGTACTCCAGCTCCCCGATAATCGCCGAAATGATTTTGCAACATCTGGATTCTATGGTACTGGCTGGGGAGCTGGGAGTGAGAATTTGGAAGCGTTTTGTAGATGATGTCTTTGCTGTGTTGAAGAAAAATTCATTGGCGATGGTGCTGGAGAAAGTCAACAACTGGCGTAGCGATTTATCCTTCACAGTGGACGAAGAAGTAGACGGTGAGCTCCCCTTTCTTGACATTCTGGTGAAGAGAGTTGAGGGGACGAAGAGAGTAGAGTATCAGCCATACAAGAAACCGATGGCTACGAAGAGGGGAATACCATACAACTCAGGCCACCCAAGTGAACAACTGAACGCAATTGCACAGAACGAATTTGTGAGGCTAATCCGTAACTTGACGAATTTGGAAGTAGCGGGTCCACACCTATATGAGGCAAAAGGCAAGTTTCTTCAACTGGGCTACCCAGCCGGACTGCTGAATAGAATGAAGAAAAAGGCTATTTGTATTGTTGCGACGGAAAGGAAGAATGCCGATAGAGTACGCGTGAAGGAGTGTGTGTCAAAGGTAGATAGTCCGATTGTAAGCCTTACCTACCTGGAGGGTGTGAGTGGCCCGATACGTGAAATCTTGTGTCGTAGTGGCTTTAAAACCTACCTGCGGAATGTAAAAGGACTAAGAAAACGTTTAGGAAAGAAAGTGCCTCCAGTTGCTGTTGAAGTGGAACGGGTGACTCAGAAGACAAAGAATGACGCTTTGATGGGAAATGTGACTGATACTAAGGAAGGTGTGTACAGAGTACCGTGCAAGGGATGCAGTGCAGTGTATGTAGGAGAGACGAGGAAGGGCGTGAGAACAAGACTGGGACAGCATATGGACAATGTCAGGAGAGGAGTGCAGGATAATGGCATTGCGCTCCACTGTGCTGCCACTGAGCACGAGATTGACTGGGAGAAAGCCACGACGCTCATCCGCTCAAACTCTGCACGCGACAGCCATCTAAGGTGCCTGGAATCCATTGCTATACAACACCATGAGCAGAATGGATTCCAACTTATGAATATTCAGGGCCCTTCTTACCCAAATGTGAGACACCTTGTGGGGAGGGACTTGAGTGAGCAGTTAGAGCGGTGTTGGAGAGCTAGTAGCAGCAAGAAGGGCCCACTACCTTCTAAAGACAGCATGAATGGTCCACTACCTTGTAAATACAGGAGGCTACGTGTTCTGCCAAATTCAAATTCTGGCAAACAGCAAGAATGTGACCAGGATCCCAATTTTTCCTTTGAAGTGCCTGATGATGACAGTAGCATTGCTGTCGAAAATTAGCAAGACTCTGTGAGTGTCTTATGTATGAAATTGTGCGATCATGGAAGAAGATTGTAGTTTTAAAATTATTCAAATGTTTCATAGTACTGGTAATGATGTTTTTAGTACTTGTGTGCTTTCACTAAAAGCTATTTTTGTAAAGACTAGTTGCCATGTAAAGTGTTTCTTTCCCTTGTTTATTAAAACCAAGAGTAGTTTTAAACTCAGTTTGCTTCTAGA